>JAXGGA010014355.1:0-32362 GCA_038373865.1 Uloborus plumipes | reverse complement strand
CAAAAATGCTCAAGGTTTAGCGTCTGGCACTCAACGGATTCGGAATCAGCAGGTCAAATTCATACAGAAACCACCAAAAAATGTCATATATGTAAAAATTTTAGGTATATGGCCTTCTAGCCTGGACTATAGTTAAATTTTAAAATTTGGTATTCAGTTTTTCTGTCTTTATTTAATGTAGTCTGATAAATTATGGTATTTTCTTATCATTTTGTCGAATCTAACATTATTTGTTTACATTATTTGAAGTGTTTACTGAGATTAATCAGCAAGTACTTGTATCTTTGCATATATTATATTTTAGCAAAATTTTGCACTGAACGAGACAAAATTCATTTCACGTGTGTTGGTGAACAGTCTGTTTCAGTAAAAAATAACTGAAGCGCAATTCATTTAAGAAAATGATAAATAACTTTGCGCTAAATAACTAAAACTTTACACGAAAAAAACATTGCTGAAGAAGCAGACATTAGCAAAAACTTACAGACGAGAATTTTTGCATAACAATGAAGTCCTTTTTCAATGCAAAAAATGGGAGCATTTGGATGTAAACACCTTCAGCAGTATACTTTTGAGCTGTAAATAAATATATTTTTATCTTTTCTAAGCTTAATAGAAAACTATTTTTAGCTTTTACATTACGCGTAACAAATGTATTCTTTTGCATTGCTATTTGAAATTTTACAAAATGTCATTATCTTAATGTTATTAAATATTCCATTAATTTTAAATTTTAGATTTAATACATCAAACTACCAGAGAAAAAAATTGTGTTTTGGAAATAAACTACAGACAGAAAATTCACAGATAAAGGCGAGAACTCAAGGCGTTAAATGACTATACAACACGCTCATTCATTCTAGTCAAGTTACTGCCGGGCCATTCCATGAAAAGTGAAACCAATTGGTCAAAAATTTATATTGAAGTTATGTTACTATGTTACACATCATTTTAAAGCTTAAGATGTATATTTTAAGAATCTTGCATTGGTTTTTTGGTGAGAGTTAGAATAATACTTGTTTTCTTAGTTGGAAGTTCGATATTCACGAACTTGTAAAAATCAGAAAAAAGAACACATTTTCAAATGCATATTTCTCATCTAAAAATAAAAACAAAAATAACTACTTGTAGCACAATTTTAACTACTAAGACGGTACTATAATAATATGCATTCATTAATTTCTTTTGAATTGATCTAAATGGTGTAATTGAGGTTTGAAAAAAAGAAGTTTGATGTTACGTCTGTAACAAAAAAGAAGCAAAAGTTGTCATTACGTCCTAAAAAATCAAAATAAAAAAAACCCTTAATGGTCCTTTTGGCAAATTCTTAGAGTAATTGCCCACCATAGTTAAAAATATTGCAACTGATTTAGTTTTTAAATTAATGCTGTTACAGACGTAACATTTCGGACATAACAAATGGCTCTATGTTACGTCCGTAGCAAAAGTAAATTTCCAATTAAATAGGTAAAAAGCACAGGATGAGCAATACATGTATATAGCATAATATGGTACGAGTACTAAAGTTTCTGGTATTCTGATTTTGAAATTTTTAATTATGTCGGCATGTAATTGAAATTTATTTCTTAAGATTAATAAAATACACATATGGTATAACTGATTATAATTTATACCTCAACTGGCATTTTTTTGCTACGTCACATGGAAAGGAAGCTGTGGATGGAGTTGGGGGTATGGTCAAGCACCAGGTTTGGCAGAGAGTGAGATCTAGAACAGCATTTGTCAACGACGCTCTTTCCTTTTTTCAGTGTGCAAACTCCATTGCAGAAAAAGTTAAAATTATTTATATGCCCCAGGAAAATGTTTTAAAGCTGACGCCAAAATTGGAAGAACGGTGGGCTAACATCGCGAATTTGCCAAAAGCCCGCGAAATGCATTGTTTTCGAACAGAATACGAAAATGCCGTTCGAATTTCGAGAACGTCGGACGAAAAAGGACACATTTTTTCATTCAAAAAAAAATTATCAAAATTGACCAACTGTCACCAAGAAGGTTAAATTTTAGTTTGGTACTAGTATTCTGCTATATCATCCAACATTTTCAAATTTTTAAGTTCTCCTAAGACCAATCACTGATTCCAGGGAGGAATTTACTTTTCCCGATTTTTTTATGTAGCAGCCCCATTATGCATTAATTTTAAGAATACAAATAAATAAATTTGTGTGAAGGCCCTTCTAAACTTTTCTTGTGTCAATCTTTCTTGGAAATAATTGTCTTAAGATGCATTAATTTATTGTTACATATTGACATATCGGCATATGCTCTCAACTCCCTCAGACTTACCCAAATTTTCTAAAACTGTTACAGTATAACTTAAAATATTCAAATAATGTGTTAATTAATGCTACTGTATTGTTTTAGCACAAAAATCTTTGTTTATTCCTGCTTTAAAATACTGTTTTCTACTTTCAAATCAGAGATGTTACGTCTGTAACACCACTTTGTTTCGTCTGTAACAAGTTTATGAATTTTTTTCACAAATTCGGCAGTCAAAATCCACACAATCTTTATGGTTTTAGAAAGCTTGAAGTCTCTAGAACACGTATTAAGAAAAAAAAGTTCAAAATTTCCGTATAATTCAGAGGAATATTGTAAGTTGTATGACATAGTCGAGTTTTTGCTGTTTTGTGAATTACGTCTGTAACAGGCAGTTTTTAATTTCTGTATTTTTTTGTAATTAAGCAATCTGCACGCAAATTTAATGTAGCATAAACATCATCAAGTTACACTACAGGAAAAAAAATTGAAGACTTTCATCAGCCCAAACCAGAATTATTTGTGTTCAAAGTCTGCGATTGTTACGTCTGTAACGATGGAATTGCCCTGCCAAAAAATATTAATCCTGGTATCATTTTCTTTCCTTTTTTAGCAAAAACCATGAAGCCTTAAGGTAAGTGGAAAAATGATTTTTTTTTTCTGAAATAAAAGAAATTAATACACAATAATTGTTGAGTTTATTTATTTTTTTTAGACTACTATATTTCTAATTTCTGGCTTCCTTTCTTACGGATTTTTTCTGTTAAATGCTTACTACATCTATAGTCATATTAGCTGAAGGAAAAGTAGTTTAGAATTTCCAAAGTTGTTTTTAGTGAAATAAATAACTTCCTGTTGACTGATTAACTCGTGTTTTTCCCTTTCAATTTAGGGGAAGACCGCTAAATGTGAAAAAAAAAGAATACATATATATATATATATATATATATATATATATATATATATATATATAATATATATATATATATATATATATATATATATATATATATATATATATATATATATATATATATATATATATATATATATATACAGGGTTTAACGATTCAATAACGGAGCTGCGCATGTCCTAACCGTTAGACGTGAAATAAAGGAGTGAATATCGAAAACAGCTGGTATTTATACTTCTGGTGTTACTGGTAAATTAGTACATCCTTCTATCTAAATTAATTTTGTTTTTATCCTTCAGTAAGGCGTTGTTGTGTTGATGTGCCGCAAACAAGATATGCTTAAAAATCTAGCAGCGTATAAATTCGGAATTTCTAGAAAAAATTTAAATTTTTTTACAAACCCCATCTGAATGATTTGAATTTTTTTAAAAAAGTGCTTGGCATATTACGTAGTCAAATTTTTGATAGGCATAAATTATTTTTAGAAGGTACAGAATATGTTGAAAATGATGAACGTTCCGGTCGACTTGTGACAACAATAACTGAAGACAACATTAAAAATAAATGAAATCATGAGCAAAGACAAATGTTTGAGTGTTCAAATGTGGTCATACATTATGAACATGATAGAGAGACAATGCAAAAATTTTAATGCACGATTTGCATAAGACGAAAGTTTGCGCATAGTTGGTACTAAAAGAAACTAACTCCCTGAGGAGAGCTCAATGCGCTCTCGGTGACACAGTTTTTGCCAGAAAACGCATCAGTGTGCTCGATCATCTACTATACTCACCAGATCTACCATCATGCGACTTCTAAATGTTTCCAAAAGTGAAAAGTGCATTCAGGAAGCACACTTTTAGTCTGTATTCAATGAAGGAGGTTCAATTAAAGTTGTGTTCCAACTTAGGCGGTCTGCCCCTAAATAAATGAACTTTCCCTTGGGGGGGGGGATGTGGTAATCCTGACAGTGGTAATTTATTTCTATACATTTTCGAAAAGAAAATGAGTGGAAAACGATGTGCATGCCCTTGTACAGTGATTGGGACGTTCATTTACTGAGTTGGTACCTTTTTTTTTTCAGTTCACCTCTCTCTCCTCTGTAATAAAAAAACCATGACTCGGAACCGTAAAAGTTCTCCCAGTTTTATAAAAATACTTACATATATCAATTAAAATACTTTTATTCTTACTGTGCTAAATAGTGCAGTTCTTACCGAGGTTATGATTTTTAGAAAATTAAATTCTTCTTCAGTTTCCATTCACTATTCAGTCTAACCTACATCATTTTTCTTAACTGCATTACACTATGCTATATTAAAATTAACAAATGAGAGCCCAGGTAGAAACTAGGAACATTTTAAAAATGCGAATAATAAAACCTTTCAAAAAAAACCTTCTTGCGTTACATCAGATTTTACGTAAACTTTTCAATACGTATTCAAATAAGCAATCAAAACTTTCTATTAACGGGTAATCCGTTCACTTTTTTCTTGGCATTTCCTGCATAATTGGCACACAATAATGTACACCATAACTCAGATGAGTAAGCTAAATAGGACACTCAACGGAGAAGGTTCGAGGTCGTTGCTTAAGAAGAAAAGGGGAACTTGTTTTCGCCACGCTAGATTTTACGCAATGTTGAGAGTTGTTCAAAACAAGCTGCAGTTTTCTCTGTGGCTTGAACACCAAATGCTTCTGCTAATACTTAGAGCAATGGTTGGAAAAACTACTTTTCTTTTGTAGCGAACTACAACGACAACTACTTTGTATAAATGTAGTTAACTGCAACTACTTTTTTAAAAGTGTAGCAACTACAAACTACTTTCGAAACGTTTCGCTACTTCGCTACTTTTCAAAAAATAAATTAAAAAAAAAGCATACATCGTTTGAGGATTGACCGAGAAAACTCGAAAAGTGGTTTAGGTTAATAAATTACCTATTTGGACATGGAATATTACTAGGAATTTCTTTCTTTTTTTGCTCTAATTTGTCCTTTTAAGATTTTTTTACAATTTTACGAATATTCGCCGCAAGATAAGATTCAAAAGTTGAAAGATTGAAAGATTTTAACCTTCAAATTTCTAATAATTTCTGGCCAGGGAATGTTTAGGATTATGAAAATTATGATGCCAAATAAATCAATGACATCAAACAGATAGAAAGTATGGCGTCAAAATGATGTATCTAAGATCAGCTCACTTTTTATAGTTCTTATTTCTTATTGCGTCCGCTGGTGCATTTCTACAAGATTTGCACCTGTCTGGTTCGATTCAACCAGGTACGAAATAAAGAAGTTTCTTTCTTTCTCCTTTTTTTTTAAATTTTTTGACACATTTATTTATTTTTACTTTTTTTTTTTTAAGTAGTTATAAGAAATCGCTACAAACTACTATTTTTTGTATCGCGCTTCTCACTACTCTACATTTTTTAAAAGTAATGCGATACACTACAAACTACTAAAAATGTAGCTACTACTGTAGTTTCGCTACTTGTAACGCGCTACTTCCGATCACTGACTTAGAGCATGCGGAAAGTAGGAGATTTTAAACCAGTAGATACATAAAGAGGAGAAGGAGGTTGCGTTAAATGTAGTAACCAACGCACGATTTAAATTTTTTAAATATTATACTTTATGAAGACTTTTGTAACTGGCTAATGAACAATATCATAACAAGCTAGCAACATTGTCCTACGTTGCCCGGTCTATCTTAAAAATAAAAGTTGTGTTCAGTGACTCATGTTAAACAATCAGGCATAGATAAAAGAAGAAAAAAAACAAGATAAAAAGGGTCAAAAAAAGCAATTATATGATTTAAATATGTAAATTAAACCCGTTTGGATTGTTTTAATACGAAATTTTAACCAGTGTTATTAGTAGACGTACTTTTCTATTTCACGGATTTTTTTTTCTTGGAAATACCCTTATAAGGGTGAAAGAAATCGTTTGTGAATTCTTTTACGCAAAGCGACCTCTATGCCAAATCTGGTAAAATTCAGGCATAAAATGTGGTTTGTATAAGAAAAACCACCATAGTGCGTTTCGCCCACACAGGGGGATCCCACACAGGTTTAAGAAAAAGATAAATTGAATTGATATTAACGTAGATATTTATTTCACTGTAAAAAATCGATGTTCTTTTTACAGTATAATACAGCTAATTTTATAGAAATGAACTCTAAAAATTGCTGATTTTACAGTAATAAACTGTAAAATTGCTCATTGTATGATAATAAACTGTAAAATTGCTCATTATATGCTAGTGAACTGTAAAATTGCTCATTTTACTGCTTATTACTGTGCATTTTACAATTTTAAACTGGAACCTCTGCTGCCAGTATTATACTGTTGCTTCTACTGTATAATACAGCTAATTTTGTGGTGGTAACTATAAAATTGTAGCAATAAACTGTAAAATTGCTGCTTTACGGTAATAAACTGTAAAGCATTTAAGTGGCCGAAATAATATAGCTGTTTCGTAACGATAACTGCGTAGACAGAACATTGGAAAAAAAAACTTATCTCTCTCTCTCTCTCACTATTATTTATTATAAACACTCGAATGTCATGACTCATTTCGTGAACTCTTCTTTATATTCGTTCTCTTCTTTATATTTTGTCTTGGTTAAAATTTTGATGTTTATGAAACGACTTGATTATTCAGTGATCGTAATGCAACTGAATATTTTTGGCTTTTCGTAAAAGTGATTTAACAATTGACCTTCCCACTTCATTTTTAGTAGAAATAATGTTATAGCAGCTTTTAATAACCTTTTAAAACTACTGAGTAATCTAGTGGATATATATACGAGAGTTAGAGCACGGACAGATGAATTGAAGTCATGTTTTTTTTTTTTAAACTATGTTGGAAAGTCTGAACTGGGAGGAAACGCCTTAAATTACAACTTTCAATCGTTTTAAAACCAAATCGTTTTTTTTTTTTTTTTTTTTTTGCAGTGTAGCGTATGGGTATGAGCTGTTTTCGATACTAAATGCCATAAGCAAGAACAGTGTTGCATCAAAGTTATTTTCTGTTTGTTTCATTATTTTTTTGAGTCGTCAAATGTTCCCTGTGGGATACAAAATATTTTAGATTTGTTGCTTTGATAATTTTATAGGTCACACATTTAGAGATTTCGCGTGTTATTCGACTCCAGGCAGTTTTCCTAAAGCGTCAAACCAATACTGTTAATAGGAAAACTATGGCGAATAAAAAGTAATGCTTAACTCATTGTTTATGCTGATTATTTTCTTTTCTTTTTAAGGTGTTGTGATTTTTCATGTGTCTAAAATGTACGACGTTTCGTATGAATTCATACATTAAATCGTAGCAAAAGCTCTTCTTAAAAAGTGGTAAAATTGTAAAATTACGTGTACTCAAAAAATGTGCAGATCCTTGCAAATATGATATATATTCTTTTTTATAGGCAGGACAATCAGTATTTATTTCATTACAGCTCAGCCAATGTCGAACGTAAATATTCACAAGCAGAAGTATTTATATAGTTTTAAACCAGATCGAGAGTGATAAATTTAAACGATATTGTGGCAAGATGTGTTTACATAGTAGCAGTCTTTCTACGTAAGATTTATTACAGCTCATGTTAGAAATTTTTCAAACTAAAATAACATTTATTTTTATGCTGCCCATTCCTAAACGTTAATTAAAAAGCATAATAACAATTTCGGTCATTAAAATTAAAAATAGACCTAAATAATTTTATCTTCTAATTAGTTGAACTAATCAAATCATGGTGCCATTTTTGTACAAAGTATGCATATGAACGTTTATAACCTATGAAAACCATTAGCAAAAGTAACTTTTTCTAAATAATTTTGAAAATAGTGAACTTTATTCTTAAATACTTGAACTTACTCTAAAAGTAAGTATTTAATCATTCTTGTAATTAATAACAGCCATATCAGTTCATTAGTAATTGATACAAGTATGTTGGGTTTCATATCTGTTTTTAAAAATTTGCACACTTGAAACTATAACCCGAAAATATACCAGCAGCCAGATTAGGCAAAAAAAAAAAAAACTTTATATATAAAAATACCGCATATCTTCGTTTCTCACTTTGGTTTTGCGAACTAAAGGACAAAATGTCTTTAAATTTTAGGTCAAACAAGTTACATTAGAGCCATCTATGAAATAAATATAATTATTCTTCTGTGTTATTTCTGTGATCATCACCACAAGGCAGATTTGGACGACATTTTAAGCACTAAACTATTAGTCCACTTCTTAAAATTATTTATTTTTATTTCAAAATCTCAGTTTTTGGCACTTTAATGTTTAAAAAGAAAGTCTACGTCTTCACTCGTCTAATTTATGATAATGTAATAGGACTATAATTCACGAGAAATTCGGTCGAAATGTTCAAAGAAATAAGAAAACCACCAAATTACGGATTTTTGATGTGTTTCTTCTTAAAAACTAGCGACTATTTTGTATCTTTTATTTGAAGTACTTCTTAACCGAATTCCCCACTTACCCTCTCCCGTCCAAATTTTGGTTTTTATAACTAATGCAAACTAGTTTTCTAACTTTTTATGCATCTAGGTAATGCACCCATATAGAATTGAATCAAGAACCAATATTAAAAAAAGAAATATTTATTGGATTTACAAATTTAAATGTTACTACAAGTTAATTTTCTTTCATGATTTTGAAGTCAACAAAGAAACCAGATTCAGTTCGAGACAAAACAATAAATTTTAATTGTAATTCAATAGCAAGAATGGCCCTCGTTGGGTTCAAAAATCCATAATGCTTCTTAAAAATACAAAACACAAAGAGTAAATGTTACAAATCTTGAACTTTTATGCACATTTCCGTCAGCTGGTCTATTGCACTTCCAACCAATATTATGCATCGCTTCGTCTAGTAGCTTGTCTCGCATCCAGAAGTCGATCTGACTAGTCGAGCATTGCAGTCGATTTCTTCCATTCGGCTCCACCTGTCGTCCAGTTGCCGCACGGGCTTCAGGACTGGCCAAAATTATCTGAAGGTGGACTGTTAAGGAACAACCAATTGGGTCACCATCCCCTGCTATCTAGTTAAGTTCGTGTGAAGGAATAAAGGGACGAAGAACATTTTAGTGTGCAGTAACAGCTCGCCGGCACTTTGGATCTCTGGCAATCTACATAGAAGCTCTCGCAATCGCCCGGATTGCTGAGGGAATCTATTTTCGACATACACTCTCAGTGCTGTTAGGTAACGTTCTTGAATCACCTCGATCTCCTTTTGCCCTTGGTATCCTTCTGGAAAGAAGAAGAAAAAAACATTTGTAAATAATAGTATGAGTTCCGATTTAGGTTAACCAACCCTCATTGAGTTTTCCCATCAGTTATGCATAATTATATCGATAAAAATTATAAACACAATGGCATAGGTCAGTCTACACAAAAGTAATCCAATCAGGGGGTTATCGCGATTTGAAGTTTCAGTAATTTAGCAACTGCGCAGATCATCTGCAGCTATCTTCAACATTTTGCAAATTTCTGAAACTTAGAAGTATACCTCTAAATTTCTTGCAAATGATGCTTAATTGGTTCAATAACGAGACATTTTTTCTGGAAAATCAGAATGTGATTAAGAAATTATATGCCTTGCAAAAATTATGTTCCTGTAAAAAACTCTGCAAGAAATTTGCAGAAATGTTGCAGCTTTCTGCCAAAATTCTTCTTTAATTTGAAGATAACTGTATAAAATCTGCAAAATTACTTAATTTTTGAAATTTTAAAATTGCGACAGTTCTATGCTTGCATATATACTGTTGTTTCGACAATCTTATACCATCGTGTTTGTAATATATTTGTATCTACTTTTTTCATGTATAACAGGAATATATTAGGAAACGATGAGGGTAAGTAAACCTAAGTCATATCTTCTACTATAAGGGTTCATACAAAAGACTCGTTCTCGTAAACGCATGTTTAAATCTTACGAAATTTTAGTCTTAATTGATGAAATAGCATCGTGAAAAATACTGCGAGTTAAACTTTGCCAAGCTTACAAAAATTCCGTAATTTTCAAGTATGCGTTTTTGACTCAGCCAGAAAACAATCTTCGTAAATGACGAAATTTGTCGTACGATTGAAGAATCCTCCAAAGAGAGCGATACATTTCTCAGACCCTTTACAGTTAAATTTCAAAGCTATTTTCAACGTTGGATTACATCATTTATGCTTTAATTTACTATAAGAGACCTAAAGAACAAATAATAGTTTCATAATTAATTTTTGTCTTATCCTTATGGAAACTCCTTTTTTTAAAATTAATAACGCAACAAAATAATAATTTGCACATGATTTTTCAAGCAAGGGAGATTCCTTTCAAATCATATAGAAGGGAAAAAAAGACTGGCCGATAGAACGACAGAAACTATTTTTTTTATTGAATGCCCCCCCCCCCCCATAAGCTTATATGCTGAACTTCACAATGTTGAATTGCTAATTTAAGCTGTATTAACTGAAACTTACTTCGAATTGTTTCAATACATCTTTTGCATTATAAGCTTTTTTTATTCAATAAATGCATAGCATTTTTGATCAGCCCCAAAACTGTCATTTTTTTTAATATTAAATTTTTTGATAGATAAGAGGGGAGAATTAACGGTTTTAATTGAATTTCTGTTTTCGTAAAAGGATATTTTTACGTTTCTTTGAAAATGTTGTCTTACGAAATGTTTCCATAGCTACATTTCTTAGCTATATAGGCAAAAATTGCCAATCCCAGCTCAATTAACTCGAGTAGAAGGAGCACAGAACAGCAAACGCAGGCAACGAGCCAAACCGAAAAGTAAAAAAAAAAATAATAATAAATAAATAAACGCAGAAATAGGACTCCCCCCCCCCAGCGCAATTATAATAAATCACTTCATTTAATGGAATTTTCGTATTTCTTCTTAAATTAACACAATACAAACAAAATAATTTTGAAAGATAAAGTTGCAACTATACCTTGATTCAGCATGGCCACAACTTTTAGGCAGACATATTCCTCCAATGAAAGCTGCAATTTTCTAAAGGTTGCTATTAACTGGGTGAGCTTTTCAACAAGTTCCCCCGCCTCGAGCCGAAGTTGTTGCAGTGAGATTGCTCCTTCAACCATCTCCTTTAGGGCAGCATGTAGGGTACACAAACCAATTCCAACTTGTTCTTCTATTTCATTCTGACCATTTTTGTATCTGTGATTATTATTGTTGTTGTTGGACCGGATAGCTACACAAGCTGTTGTTGTAAGGACCAATAATTCGTGCCATTTGTGCGATAATAACTAAAAGAAACAAAAATTTTCATATGTTTAAGTGTGCCAGTGATCACAATTAATTTCATCAAGTTTACAATTTATTACCGAAAGCACTAATCTCATTTCTACAATGAAAAAAGTGCAAATAACATTTACGACTACGGTGGCGTTTCTTAGTATGAGTCAAATCTGCATCAATCATACGTTATGTTACAAATGCTCTACGCCGTCATAGTTTGAAAGGCTCTAAATCCGAATTTCACGGCAGTTCATTTTAAAGATTTTTTGTTGTTTGTTCAACGATAGTTATCAAAGAAATTTAAAATGTCGTCCCAACAAGGATCTACTTATGAGCTAAAACACTTTTTAAAAAATATAATAGCACTTATGAAAGTTAAAAATTTATACCTTCAAGTTTTTCTCAAAAATTTTTTCTCTTGAAGATAGGGCTTTCTTTCTTGTAACGGCAGTATATAAAAAGAAAGTCATAATGTCGATCTTACTACTGTTTTAAAAATCATGTTTTAAAGTTCAAAACCCCAGCCTTTTTTTTATTGTACAGTAAACTTCAGGGTGATTTTTCACCTTGCTTCTTCTTCTTTCAAACCAGTTTAAATATAGTAACAAATTATATTCCACAAACATTCAGTGTTGTCACATTTAGCTTAACTCCAACAAAGACGACTTTCTTCCATACACTCTTTATATAAAATAGCTTCCGTAACTCTACAAGTAAACGCTACCAAAAATGTCATAAACGTAACACTCATTAGGGCAATTAGTATTAAAACCATCAAACTACACACAGATTTTTTGTTTTCCATTTTTTTCAGAGTTTTTGTTTACTTGGTTTTGGATTAATTTTACAACTAATGAGTCAGTTTTGAATTACGCTTTTTACAAAGAGATTTCTTGATTTTTTTTTGCCATTATCAATAATACTGAAAAACTTCTTAAAAGACAATGCATTGAAGCTCAGAAAGTTACTAATTAAAATCTTCCTCGCGTTGACAAAAGTAAGAGAGAGTAGAGGGTGTAGATTTACTTAATAAAAATCAGCTTTTTTATTTCGTTTTGCAGCAGTGGTTTAAAAAGCTTTTAAATATTGACTTTTATTTATGATTTTCTTGAAAATTGTATCCTGAACTTGAAAAATTTGAAAAAAAAAATGGCATTTGAAATATATAGTTGAAGATTTTCCAATAACAATGAAACAACGACCATACTTTTGACAAATTGTAGTAATGTCGGGCTCAAACAATGATGATCTACAACTGCAGCTAATTTTTTATTTAGCAATAAATATAAATATATATATTAGGGTGGGTCGAAATAACCAAATTTTTTTTTTAAATCGATTTTTAGATAGCATGCAAAAGTTGCGTAATGAGGTAGTTGACACGCAGAAAAAAATTCTCGAAAATTAAAAAATATCTAGAGGCCTTCTTTGAACCTGTAAAACAGAAAAATAAGAGAGAAAAATCATTTTTTGTAAAGAAAAAAAATGAATTCTAAAAATGTACTAGAACGAAATGGAAATGATACATATTGAGCCCATAAGTGTATATAAAATCTTTTATCAATTTTGACGAATATTTAATCGCACCTTCATGGCATCAAAAATTTGGGGGGGGGGGGGGAGGAGACAAAAAATCGGATTTTCTTAAAAATCAGTACGGAAATTATTTTTCAGAATTAATTCATCATCTAATTCATTAAATAGCACTATTAATCATAGTAATTATGCAATTGCTACGCAATAGTGTCACATTTTTTGGAATAACCTGAAGAGAATATATATATATATATATATATATATATATATATATATATATATATATATATATATATATATATATTAAATTTGCAAATCAGAAATTTTTACTATTCGTCAAGTATCTTTTCTGTTAGGAGGTATTAGCAATTACAGTAATTACCTGTGTGTGAACTGTAACTGGCAGTTCTGGATAGAAAGGTAAACGCTTCGTCCATTGCACCAGCTTAAAAACAATCGTATCACCAATTTGACACAATTTGTCACTCAGTTCGGATTTCGTTTCTTTAATTTCATCTAGATTTTGCACCGTACTAATATCTTCAAAGTCGTCACATTCGATGAGCTCTTTTATAAAAGTCATGGCCTGGTCGGCTGTCATCTGCCTTTCGCGAGAACTACTCATCCAGGATTCTAAAGTGTGCCGCAGCTTCAAAATGTCACAGGGGCTCGTCAGAGCTGCTTTTAGAATCTGACCATTTGTCCATTCTGGAGTAGCCAGCGTGGGTATTGGATAGCGAATATGATTGTTTTGAGAGTTGGTGGTGGTACTTATGAGGCCATTGTGGTTGTGATTATTCGAGATGTTGTTATTGCTGCTGCTGCTACAGCTGTTAGGGCTGCTGCTTCTGACACTATTGCAAGCGAGATGGTTGCTGCTGTTTCCAAGCATTTTCGGAGCATGGCGAGGAAGTTGTCCGTTTTTCGGTCCCATTGAGTTCTTCTTATGCTTTTTATATTTAACCTATGAGAATTAAAGAAAAATAAAACACTTGTACAGGACGAACACAATGAAATGGTTAACTAATACGTTTTTATGCACGAAATCGATATCAGTGCATTTGGACTTAAGCACTCAAATTAGATTATATTTCTTGAACTTCTGTGTATTTCTCTCATTTACTTTTTTTTCTTTAGGGTGAGTTCTGGTAAGTGCGTCCACGGGGTAAGTGCGTCCACTGGGAATTATAGGAACACTGTCTTGAAATGACTTTTGCAACACATCGACTATGTTAGATAACTGTCTAATGATAATTTCAATAGGTAGAATTCAGGCCTGGATTCAATAGACGAAACACAATCAGGGTTAACTTAAATGTCTTCAAAAAAACTCTAAAGTAAAGATTGAAAAGGTTTTGTTTCAGTTTCTCTTGTAGTCATACCAAGCAATTAAAGTCAAGAAATGCAAGTTGTTTCTTTTAAGTAGTAGCTACTAATAACATATATGGGGTATTTTGATCAAATACTCTAACTAAAATTTGTTTATATGACGGTACGCACTTTCCCTTTCTTTAAAGTAAGGTGGGGGTAAGTGCGCACCATTATGATGGGGCAAGTGCGTACCACTATCATGAGGCATATGCGTACTATTATGCGGAGCAAGTGCGTACCATTATGATGAGGCAAGTGTGTACCATTACGTGGAAAATACGACTCTCGTAATTCACCTTTAATTTTGCTTATAACTCTTTTATAAACCGATTATAAATCCGACGTCATTTCCATCAAGTATTTATATTAACATTGAATGCGGCATAAGATTTCAATTTTATTCATTACCTCTGAAATATATTGGCTTTTAGATATCAGTTAGTAAATTTTTCGTTGAAAATAGCGATCATGAGCTATACTTAATTTAAACCAGAATGACAAATGAAGCAATGAAATTAAGTGAAACACTAAATAAGGAACCAACTGATTCAAAAAACGAAGGTGGAGTAATGAATAAATTATATTTAAGAAAATTAAAGAACACCTTGTGAAAAACTATTTGAATGTACAAGAAAAAAAAGTACAAGTATCACATCATGATCAATTATTCTCTTTTTTTTTTTTTTGCTCTTTATTTTGTGTTTTTTCTTACTGCTGCTGATTCTAATAAGAAAAATATTTTAAAACCGTATTTATTCAAAAAAAAAAAAGAAAAAAAAAACGAATTGTTCACTCAGGTCACCTAACGATCTACCATACAAATAGAATTAAAGAAAATCACAGGGGTACGCACTTACAACAAAGCTATTGGACGCACATGTCTCATCTTACATTTAAGAAGGGATAAGTGCGAACCCTGGCTTAAACACAGACTGATTAATGTATTTAACCAAAATAAACTATGTATACTATGAGTGAATATTACTAAATAAAAACAACTTACATTTGCTCACTTGTTCTTATTAAAAGGACAGAGGAAGAATCACAGGCACAACTCTCTCAATCTTCAAATCACAGTTGTTCGCAAGACGCGTGGAATATCACTGATTGCGTTTCATCCATGCAAGCAAGTGCTGATCTCTAGTATTAGGAATTATCCCAAGGCAACTAACTAACATATTTAATATGTGCCAGAAGTTTTTTCCTGCTCATATTCACATAATTTAAGGTGGACGCACTTACCCCGCTAGGTAGGGAAAGTGCGTAGGGGAAGACCGCCTATATTGGACCCCCTAAGAACAGAAGGCCTGTGTCGCTAAATGTGAAGCGAAACAAAAATACAAAATAGGGCATCGTAAGCTAAATTTAATCAGGAACCGCCCTAGGAGTTTATATTTTCTGAAAATATGAAAGTTATTTTTTAAAAAAATATTTTATAAAAAGTTGTAAAAGTCCAATTTAAGAATATATGCGCCTATATTGAACCATGCGCTTCCTAAATTGGACCGTGCCATTAAATCATAGAATTATTTATATTTGAGCTATACATCTTTTTTCCAGTATTTGCAATAGAATTTCTTTTGCTTTGGTCTCACTTGGGCAGTGTGGATAAACTCAACGATGGCATTTCATGCACTTAATCATGTTTTACACTTTATCTTTATGGCAAATATTGCAATAACAATGGTTTTGTACAGTTTCTTGCTTCTTCTTGTGTGACTTTTTCTGTTCTATGCTTCTTTCATATGGCGTTAGAATGATTGCTGAGATAGCCTTCCTTTTGGTTCCATTTTTTTGGGCAAAGGTGATATGTGAGCCGGTTTTACAAAATCATAGTTAGAGTTGACAATCATGTTTTGATCCTCTGATTCTGCTGAACATGTACTAATTGAAGTCGTAGCTAGTTGTTGTACATGGTGTACAACTTACACCGAACATGTAGCGTGTTCACATTGAGTTGTTTTATCTGGACTACTTACCTCTAACTCTGCTCCAGCCAAGTCAATGTCATTAAACACATATCAATTAACAGGCCAAACTCCTGTTCTTTAGAATCACCTCACTGCATTTGCCATGGCTTTGATTGCGGTTTGACCATAAGAGCTATCAAACAGTTCTCCTCTGCGATATTAGGTAATGGATCTCATTGGATGTTCTCGCATCCATGTATCACATGCTCGATTAAAATATCTAGACAGAGACTGAATAAAGATCACATCAACGTGCATGGTGTGCTTAAAGAGAAAGCATTATTATATCGTTCTCGTTAGCCAAGTTTATTGATCAATGTTCTTTATGTAAGTGCTGTGTCTATTCATTAATAGAAAGACAATCTTTTAACATTGCTTGGCCTAACGGTTTTAATGAAATGTTGTATCAGGGTGTGGATTATCGTTTATGATCCAACCTTTTTTTTTCAAAGAGAATATTGCACACCAGGGGATATTTTTATGATAATATCATACATGGAACGTAATCGTTTGAAAATAAACATGGGAAGGGGGGCTAGCAATTCCGTTGCACTTATGCAGCAAATAGCCAGAATGTTTCCACCGCGTTCACCACTCATTACTGCTCCAACCTGGTATTTACCTTTATACGGCAATATATTTTGGGGCTCTTGGACAGTGAAAAGACCAGCTTCATCTACATTGAACATTTTAGTAGCATGTAAATTGTTTCTTTTTAA
Organism: Uloborus plumipes; assembly: GCA_038373865.1. NCBI lineage: Eukaryota > Metazoa > Arthropoda > Arachnida > Araneae > Uloboridae > Uloborus > Uloborus plumipes. The sequence goes on along the minus strand of JAXGGA010014355.1, from coordinate 15,298 downwards.
AATCTTTTCGAACATATCGAAGAATTTCATATTTTTCTCTCGGTAAACCAGCACAAATTTTATTTCAGTTAATAACTATGTTTCTGAAACGGCAGCTTAATGGATGGAGAGAAAAAACAACATACATTTTAAGAAGTTGCAGCTTCTAGAAAATGTGCTTGATGAAAAAGTTTAAATGAATATCGTGAATCGGTGTTAAAGTATCTTTAAAATATTTTTAGCTACGCTATTAAATCATATGAGTCACTTATTTTACGTTACGATTAATAAAAAGTCTTGTTTAAAATCATATTCTTAAATTGGACCACCGGTCCAATATAGGAAATTTTTTTCGGTCCAATAAAGGAAAACACGCCATTTTTTATTCTTCAGCTTATTGCTCTGTCAAAAATAATCACAATCGCGCATGTTAATACATGTATGTAATCCTTATTAAACACAGATCATCATGGTATAACAGCAGTTTACCTCAGTTTACAAGATTTAGTACTATCTTACTAGATACAAGTCCGCGAAATAAGATCATACACGTTTTCAACATAAATCATGATGTAACTCACGCTACGCAGTTCGAAGACTGGTAAAACTTCATACACATTGATTTTATTCCTAAAACTTTATATTTCTACCGTTAAAGTGTAGCATAGATCTCTGTATTAGATTTTAAGCCCGAAGTCCAATTTAAGCAGTGGTCCAATATAGGCGGTCTTCCCCTACCTTAGAATAGGTGTCATAAACCAGGTCACAAAACCTATGCTTTTGGTTAATTTAACATATTATATGCTTGAAAATCTTAGTAAAGGATCTGGAAAGAAAACTAAAAAAACATTGTGAGTGTACAAGCTTTTTCAACAGAGCAGCATCCCTGAGAACATGAACTTTGCAAAAAAGGGTACGCACTTACCAGAACTCACCCTATTTTTTTTTTTTTTTTAAATCATTCTACATGTTAAGCACACACTAGTATTTATGTAACTGACGTTTACTCTTGCTCTTGAATTTGTCATTATTTGTTTTAAATGTGGAAACAGCATTCGTATATAAAATATTTTAAAGCGTAGAAAATGAAACCGAAACAGATTAACAAAAGTATTGATGTAGGGATAGCCTTTTCCTTCTACACATAGAAAAAGATTTTTTTGATTCTTGTACAAATAAGGAACATGAATAACTTGATACTTGAACGTTTTTTTTTTGTGTGTGTGTGTTTTTTTTTTTTTTTAATGTGAAAAAAAAAATGTTTTATTTTTTGTTTTGAGAAAATATGTCATAAAATTAAATATAAAAAAAAAATATATATTCTAACTAATATATATTTTAACACAATGTTTTTTTTTTAAACCCGAAAACCGATATGCACAGAAAGGTTGTTGTCTCACAACACTGCACAAAATCTAACAATGGTTTTATTTGTTCAGAATTATTCACTCTAGGAGCTTTGATGATAGTCATGATCAGTTGCGAGGTATAGTTAGGGCTGTCATTTCAAAGTTTTCCAGGGGGGGGGGCAAAAGGTCCAATCACAATGCAATTACATCGGAAAACATAAAAAACCACGCACACTTCTATGTAAATACATTCATTTCTCAAAGTTAGGGGGGGCGGGGCAATTGAGCCCCCTGACCCCCCGAAATGACGGGCCTGGGTATAGTTAAATGCACTGTATATCGTGATATATTGTTGATTTTGTCAGCGTTACAATAGTTTAACCAGTGTAAAACTTTTATTTTATTTTAGAAAAATAATTCTGGTTCAGGTTCTAAACAACATTATTTAAAGCAACATAGTAAGCTAGAAAATTTTAGAAGTTTCCACTGCTTTTTATGCTTTAAAATTTCGTTTCTACGAGATTATCTGTTTTTTGGCGAAATTATTAGATTTTCAGAAAATTTTTGATTTTCACAGAAAAGGACCTTATGAAAAATTGTGAAAAGACCCTGTGAAGAGTCGATTCTTATCGTCATTTGTTGTGCTGCTTTATAATTTATTCTTTTCTAATTTTAAGTTACAATAAAAATTACTTGTTCGGGTTATTTTTTCTTTGGCGCACCCGGTGTCCATCAAGTTTTTTTTTCAAAACTTCTTGCAGTTTTTTTAAACAACTAAAAATAACAATTTTATACCAGAAAATAAACGAAAAGTGATTACACTGAAGTGACAAAAGTCATGGGATACCTCTTAATATCGTGTCGGCCCTCCTTTTGCCCGGCGAAGTGCAACAACTCGACGTGGCATGGACTCAACAAGTCGTTGGAAGTCTTCTGCAGGAATATTGAGCCATGCTGTCTCGATAGACGTCCATAATTGTGAAAGCGTTGATGGGGCAGGATTTTGGGCACGAACAGACCTCTCGATGGTGTCCCATAAATGCTCAATGGGATTCATGTCGGGCGATCTAGGTGGCCAAATCATTCGTTGGAATTGTCCAGAATTTTCTTCAAACCAATTGCGAACAGTTGTGGCCCGGTGACATGGCGCATTGTCATCCATAAAAATCCCATCGTTGTTTGGGTACATGAAGTCCATGAATGGCTGCAAGTGATCTCCAAGTAGCTGCACATAAGCATTTCCAGTCAATGTTCGGTCCAGTCGCACTAGAGGACCAAGTCCATGCCATGAAAAAACAGCCCACACCATTACGGAGCCACCACCAGCTTGAACAGTGCCTTGCTGACAGTTTGGGTCCATGGCTTCGTGGGGTCTGCGCCACACTCGAACCCTACCATCGGCTCTTACCAGCTGAAATCGTGACTCATCGGACCAGGCCACGGTTTTCCATTCATCTAGGGACCAACCGATATGCTCACGTGCCCACGAGAGTCGCTGCAAGCGATGTCGTTCTGTCAGTAAAGGCACTCGAGTCGGTCTTCTGCTGGAATAGCCCAAGAAATCCAAATTTCTCCGCACAGTTCTAGCAGACACGTCCATTGTACGTCCCACATTGATTTCTACGGTGATTTGACGCAGTGTTGCTTGTCTGTTACAATTTACGACTCTTTGCAGACGTCGCCGGTCTCGATCTTTAAGTGCAGGCGGTCGACCACTGCGCTGTCCATGGTGGGATGTTATGCCTGAAATTTCATACTCTCGGCACACTCTTGACACAGTGGATCTGGGAATGTTGAATTCTCTAACGATTTCCGAAATGGCATGACCCATGCGTCTAGCTCCAACTAACATTCCGCGTTCAAAGTCTGTTAATTCACGTCGTGCGGTCATCATCACGTTAAAACCTTTTCACATGAATAACTTGAACAGAAATGAAAGCTCTGTAAAAGCACTGCGCATTTATACCTGTTCTATGCGATGCTACTGCCATCTGAAAATTTGCATATTGCTATCCCATGACTTTTGTCACTTCAGTGTATGTATGCTTTGAGTTTTCCTCATAAAAGAAAACAAGCGATCAGATCTCTTGCCATTTTGTTCGTTAGTGAAAACATAATATATAGCTTAGAAAGTGTGATTTTTTAACTGAAGTAATCAAATTAAAACTTCTCTAAACTTCTGATTCAAAAAGCCGAGTTGTAGATAAATATTAAAATGACTTTTTTTCTCTTAAAAGTACGGTAGAAACAAAATTTAAAAAGTTTCAGAGGGGGAAAAGTTTTTTTTTTTCTAAATCAGATATGAAGAACAGTTCTAAATGATCAGCAAAAATAGCTTATTTAAGGTGGTTAATTCTTAGATAACAATCTCAAAATAATAATAATAATAATAATAATAATAATAAATATATAAATAAAAAAATAGAAACAAAAAACGACCCTGATTACTCTAGCCCTTCCTTTCAACTGAAGAGATGAAAAAACAATTCCGAAAATATATGGGGAGTAAAATGAACGAAGGATGTACAATTAAGAAGCTGTAAATGATACTTACTTTTCATAAAGAACAATTATGCTTGACCATAGAAGAAAGACTGCAGAAGAGTACTTACTTTATACAAGTTGTACACTGCGCCTGAATTCCTGCCTCCTGGCATTCTATCTTCACGTACAGCTATAAGAGGAAAATCGCAAAAGCTTATTGTTTTCACTTGCATAGGGTCATCACTTCTCACTAGAGTTATTAACTTTTACATTTTTTGAACTTAGTGTTTAATTTTTATTTTACAGGCTCATCAAAGAGGAGAAAAGTGAAATAAAATACTATACTTGGGAATAAACAATCATTTTTGTTCTTCAATTTTAATTATTTTAAAAGTTAGTTTTTTATATATAAAAATTGAACTTTAGATTTAACAGATGGTGCTTGCCCATGTTAAACAAACTAAGATGAAAATTTAAAACTTCATGCACTATAAAAAACGCTAAAATATTATTTATTTATTTTATTTTATTCCGTATTTAATTTATTTATCTATTGATTTGTTTATGTTTCGCCAAAAGATGAATAATGATAAACATATATAATTCACAATAAAATTTCATCCAATCTCCCTTTAACAGCTTTGTTTTCGATTTAATTGTTGCCGATTTTATTGCTAAAAAAATGTTTGTGAATCAGCACATCAAAACAATGGTAAACTGTTTAAATGTGTTTTTTTTTTTTTTTTTTTTTGTAACAAAAACTAATATTATCGGTTGGCAGTAGAACCAAATATATTCTAATCAGGATTGAGTTGAAGATTTTTTGCTCGAGAACTTCATGTGACTTTTTGACTATTCATAAGCAAAAACGCTCTAACTCAAGGTAAACGATGGAATGATGATTCAAACAATAATCAATTTTCTGTAAGATAGAAGGTTTTTCACAGTTCACTCTCCCTCCACAATGTCAACGTCCTCTTTAATGAAAGAACTAAATACTTTATAATAATAATAGAACTGTAAAGAGATTAAAGAAACCTAGGAACGTGTGTGGTGAGGAGAATAAAAATCTTCTAACAATTGAAGAACACCAAGATGTTTTTTCCCTGCACTCCTTAATTTTCATCACATAAGGGTTAAAAATCTAATTATTAATTTATTCTCCTTCTAATGTTATTATTTTAGTCACTGATTATCTGAATTAAAAATATACACCGGTGTTTTAATTTTTGTAAATAAGTTCAAGTTGCAACAACTTTTATCTCAAAACCGGTTGCTGAACTTACTAATATGTCCTGTCTCAAAGATGTGGAGATTCTCACTTAGAATATGTTGAAGAGGTGAAGGAAAAAAAAAACAATCTACCTATTTCAAGCATAAGTTAAGTTAGATTAATTGTAATTGATCAAATTTAAAAGTTAAGTATGTTAAAAAAATAAAGAGACTATCCCGCAATAATACTGCTTGAATATTTGTTGTTTGAGATTAATTCTTTGAGTTTTTCTTATGCTTCTTTGATTTGAAAATGTAATGCAAGCAACTTTAGAAACGTAAAAATATCGAAAACAGAGAAAATACGAGCGCAAATAATATTTTCACGTTATTGTTTTATGCAAAGAAGTTTTGGGGTTCATGAACACAATTATACGTTCAGTTCCAAAAGTTAATTGCAGTTTTACAGGTATTCTACCGAAGATTTATTCTTTAATGAATTTAAAGCTTAAACAGTTTGATTTTCGTCTAATATGAGAGAAAAAAAAAACATCAGTAAAGGTAAGAAAAGTGCAGGAGCTGAGCCTCGTGAGTTCCATTTAAAATGAAACCCCTTCACCTGTGCCATAAATTGCAGCTTCTTCCCATTCGGATTAAAGAAATTAACGTTTTGCCTTCCATTTTTCGTTTTTGGGGGGTGAGTATACCTCAGTAGCAGCTATATTTATTTATATCGCCCACGTTTGCTTAAATTTGGCAAAATTTTTATAAACATAAAAATTTGTTAAATAACAGATATTTACTTATAAATATTATGTTTTTATTTGTATAGTAAAAATAATTTTGCATCTTAAGTAGCATTAATTATAATAACCTTTTTTTAACTGGCAAAAGGCTAGACACGTTTTAAACTAGTTCTGACCAACGGAAGTAGTTATAAACTGTATTGATTCTTTCTGTGTATGTTAGCGTATTACTGTAATTATAACTCTATTTTTCACTATCTGTTTTGTTTAGATTTAACAAATAATAAATTGCCAAATTTATATTTTAACCTTTTTTCTTTGAGCAAAAATAAAAAATAATTAGAACGTTGAAATTTCAATTCTATATTACAAGAGCCTATATTATTATTATTTTGAAATTCTTGAAAATGAATCTCTCTTTGAAATGAAAATGAACTTTTTTTTTAAATTATTTTTTCATTAAAACACTTAAATAATGCTCAAAAGAGTTTTATGTCAATTACTAAATTTGTAACTTAAGAGGGACACATTATTATCAAAATACATTCGGGCTGGTTGGGGTGTGACTTTTCTTCATTTATTAAAACAGGGACGTATGTTAACAAAAATCGAGCAGATTATATGTATTCATATTATACGTAAAAATGAAGCCAATCTCAAACACCTCACAAAATAGTCCGTTTAGTACTGAATTTTCTATTTCGTTTACTTGCATCATATTTATCTATTGAAAAGGAGCCAACTATTTCCTTCAATATCTGTTATAACCACGTAATTAATGATGATCATGTACCATGCCGTAGTAAAATGAATATTAAACTTGAGAACATAGGAAAAATGCTTCCGACAAAGAGAACCAGTTTCATTTCGGTAATTATTAACTTAAAAATTGAATTTCAAATCAATCACACAGTTAAAAAAAAACCAAAGAATAATTGGAATAACAGGGTAAACGTGACTATTTAATTAGATATTAGTTAGCCCAGAGAAACCAGGAACAAAGCTTCCATAAGACGCATCAAAAGTTATAAATTTCACTTTTACCACCGTCAATTTTCCTTACCTTTGAGTATTGCATTTTAACTTATATTGTCCGTTTAAAACCTGTTAAACCAGTGAAATACTAAAAAGTTAATTATTTTTAATATGATTTTTCTTTGTACGCTTAAAAATTTAATTACGAATGCATTATAAAACAATTCATTTAAAAGAAAGAAAAAGAGAGAAAAAAAAATCAAAGCAATAAAACAGTTACAGAAATTCAGAAAATTACAAAAAACGATACGATATATATTTATTTATTATACGCCATTATTATTATTATATGCCAATATTTATTTTGAATGAATCTCATTTGTAGTTTAGAGTAATGTTTTTAAAAAAATAATGTAAAAAATTAAGCTTTCACTGGTTTAAATGCAATTTCTGGTTAACGAGACAATGATGACCCTTACCTTTGTGTGGCTCCATGTGGCTTAGATGTGCTAAGTCTTAAACAACAGAGCCATATTTAGCAAGTGAAGCGACTGGGCTATACTAATTCCAACAATAATCACGTTTGTAAATTCTGCCCTTTTCGTAAATAGAAAAAAATCCTTATCTCATATGATGCAGAAGTAAAGGGATGTCAGTGACAAAAATCATGATCAGAAAATAAATTGGGCAAGAGGCGGGAGTAGAGACTTCCTTTTGTGGTTATTTGATGCTTGAATAAGATCTGGCAAATGTTACTGGTGATTTATAAAGACTACTAAATAAAATTTCTCACATGACTAAGTTAAAAGTCGTTTTTTGCAAACCGTTTTTTTGTCACTTACACCCCTTTGCTTATGCTTCAACATATGAAACCGATGTAGTTCAAAGGTACAAAAACAATGGTTACAGTTTGCGCGTCTTTCGTTTAACTAATACAGCGCAGTACCTCCACTTCTAAAAACGGCTCTGGTAAGAAATTGAATAATATCTCACTTGAGATGCATTACTTTATGCAATAACTTGACCTGGTTATAAGACTACTTGAACATCAGTATTTATTATTGATACTTCTAAAAAAGAAGTTAATTGGCCAACATTTTAAGGGTAAAAACGTTTTTTTGTTTTTTTTGGTGAAACATATGTATCGATATTACTTTAATTAAGAACTTCATTCGTCGGGCTATAAAAAGTAAGTTTATGAAATAGTTCCTTATGCCATTGTGGAAATTTAGTCAATATAAATGAAATGAAATTATTTAAAAGCTTTAAGTAATAATTGAGAAGGAAATTTTTAATTTATTTTCTTTTTTGAACATTGTAAAAAAACTTCAACTTTGGCAGAAAACTAAATGTCAAGTAAAACTCTATAAGGAAATTCGTATTTCTCTTGCAACAAGTAATGTTATACGCATATATAATCAAAATGTGTTATAAATGAAACATTTCACTTGTTGAAATCTTTTTTTTTTTTTCAATAAAATAAAGTGCAAGAAATCAAATTTTATCCCTTCAAATATTGTAAAATATAACAAATTTTATAAAGAAAAGGATTCGTAAACACAATTGTTGATAAATATTCTGGTGTCAAGCATTGACCTATATAATAATGATCCAAAAGTATTACACCGAACAAAAGATTCTATAATTTTTTATATTTGCACACATTTCAGTAGAATTACTTAAAGTATTTTAATTTTTCTAAAAATAAAATCAACAAAGAACAACATGAACTCAAATGTTGATCATGAATTTTGTGACATGAAAACACGTTTCATTCAAGCGTAAAACATATTCAGCAAACTTTTGGCATCACAATACTGTCTTGCTGAGCAAAACAATTGTATTAGTACAGAGCCCAAAAACCGGCATAACCTCAACATCCAAAGTAACAGTTTCTCTGAAACTCCAAATTGCTCTATACTGTCCATAAATTGTTTGATAAAAGTGACATCATTTTAAACTTCAAATCCTAAAATGGGATTGGGGAATTGGTAAATTACCAGTTTTTAACTGTTTTCTGAAATATTTAGAAAACTGCTGTTTAGCATGAAAAGTGTGCATTGTATAAAAATAATCTACATTAAATTGCGAATAAAATTGCAGTGTGCATAATCTTCCTACGTGAACGGTTCCAGAGTTACGGAAAGTGTAAAAAGTAGCAATTTTTGTAGTTTTTACATTTTTTAGAAAAATGAACTACAATGTAGACAGAAATAGCTGAACAATTTTATTAAAAAGTAATAGTGTACAATCGTATTGTAGTCTAAAAGAAGCTAAGAGGCACAACATACGATCTTGGTTTGAACTTCACCGCTCAAAAGAATCAGGACGAATACAAAAACTGAGGACAATATTAATTAATTTCATACAAATAATTGAGCTTGTTCAAAGGTTTATTAGAGTTTAGAGGAGTCAAGACCTTCTCCTTCACCTTTACTGTGTGCAACAAATGCTTCCCATTTTCCGTGCGTCTGGTCAGTCAAACTGCGCTAAATCTGCACGTGTTTAGCTATAAGACTCGCTGGAATTTCTATACTGAATGTGCCCAGAAAACGATTCGTTGGTTTTTATTTCACCACCCTATGCACTGAAAAGTTGTGGTCTAAAATCTGGAGGGACATGACCATTGAATAGGTTTTGATGAGATTCTTGAGTAGAGCAATGTTGGATTGACAGGATGGAGAGAAATACCATCTACAACTATTGCAAATTGGATCAATTCTATACCAGCTCGTTCTCTGGTGTGAAGCAAAAGAAGAATTCACAGGCGTGCGCAACATCTCTACAGAGCAACACATGACTTGAGGCAAGGCAGAAAAGAAAGTGCAAGTCCTTGCACACATTTATATCATAGCTCGGAGAGCACAATCCGTTTTCTAAAACACCTGAACTGTCTTCCTTATCAACAGGGGATGAAGCGCTTGAAGTTGGAAAACTAGCCTTAAAAGAGATTGAGAGCAAATAATCAATAAGGCTGTTCTATGAGGCCATTCTTTATACAAAGATTTTTCGTACAATATTTTTTTAAATAAAAATTGGTTTCCTTAGTTATAATGGAAGGATAAAAATTTTTTTTTTGTGAACCATATGTATCGATATTACTTTAATAAGGACTTCAATCGTTAGGTTATAAATAGTAAGTTTATGAAATAGCTCCTTATGCCATTGAAAAAATTTAGTCAATATAAATGAAATGAAATTATTTAAAATTTTTAAAAATTGTCTTATGATATCCTTAGAGCGTGTGCAAATATTCTGCTTTTTTGGATCTCAGGATTCCAATTTATTATTTTTAAAAAATTGAAAAACAATTTTGTATTATGAACCGCCTCAGAAGTAACTGAAGTCATTGACCCACATCAATAAAAATTTGAGCACGCTCTATGGATATTATATGGCAATTTTTTGACACAATCGGAACTAAGGAATTAATTTCTTATTAAAAAAATAATAAGCATTGGAAAAAAAAAGGCAAATTTGACGAATTTTGTATAATAAACGGCACCAGAGATAGCTGAAACCATTAAGAGAGATCCACATGAATAAACGTTTGCACATACTCTATAAGGATACCACATGGCAACTTATCCGCACTACTAGAAATTCGATATATAAACAAAAAAATTGTTTTCGACGCAGCCTATAGCACAGTTCCTGATGCATCGGGAAACCCTCCCTTATTAATAGTTTTCATAACGAATGATAAAGCTGAGAAGGAGTTGAAATTTGAGTAATTGGTGATGACACGGACTTACTAGTTTTGATGGCAGTCAGAAAACAAATCGAAAATGATGGAGCTAATGAAAAACAATTAGCAGGAAAAAAAAACACTATTCTTGACATCGGGGGCATGAAAGTTGTACCCTTAGTGTCTTCACGGGATGTGATAGTGAATCAGCTATCTTCAAGAAGAGGAAAATTACACTACGTAGGAATGTGAAAGTGCAAGCCAACAACGGTCTTCGTAAAAAACTTCTAGCCTTCAACAACCCAAATCTGACCCCAGTGCAGTGACTGACGCTGGAAAGTATTTCATTCTTGCAATGTTCGGAGTTAAGAGCACTGAAGATCCAGATAGTTTTCGCTACCAGTGTTTCTTGCAGGCTATTTCAAATCAGCCTGTACATTCATTGTTCGAGTTGACTGCACTTCCCTCCACTTCAGCCGCTTCCAGACAGCATTCATATAGAATGTACCACCAGGTACAGCACAGGCTGAATGAGAAAAATAATACATTCGAGTGCTGGTGTAAGAAGATTAACGAACTGCGACCAATTATAGCAGAACGTTGTGTAGTCTCCCAGGAATTACTTTCCCTCATAGTGTCCGCTAGCAAAGTCGACAGTATCCGTAACTGCGAGTGCAGAAACAGCGTTTTAAACAGCTCAAGCATGTGTGGTAATTCGCTCATGTCTAGGATGTGATAACGAGGACACGAACATCATAACAAAAATCTAGAAGAGGAGGCAGCCATGTTTAAAGAGGACTGAAAATATATAATGGATAAAATATGGTTGCAATATACAACCAAATATGTCAACTTAAAAAAAAAAAAACTGAATCAGCTGCAGTTTTGAAAATATTACGATTAAAAATGATATATTTATGCATCATAATCATCATGCTAATTTTATATTTTAGAATCATTTACGTTGGAGAGATATTCATTCTCAATCCGGCATTGTCCAGTGACAGTTCGAATTTCTCCGTATCACAAGTTCGTATAGCATAAGCCTGAGGAAGTCTCTTTTCCCTTCAAAAGTAGCGTCCCATCAGTAGGTGATGAAGTTGTCGTTCCCATCAAGGGCTTATCACTGACGTACCACCGGCACTATTATCACTATCTTTTTTCACAAAACACAATCCATACAAAAAAAATGAGTTTCCTTAGTGATGCTTATTTTTTAAACAAAATCTAAAAAAAAACGACAAATTTCTACTTTTATACCCACACTAATATGGAACCGTTCACTTAGCACGATTATGCATAGAACCATTTTGTTCACAGTATAATGTAGACTATTTTTGTAGTTTACACTTTTCACGCTAAACGGCAGATTAAAAAAAAAAAAAAAAAACTGGTAAAAACTTCCAATTTCCCAACTTCCCTCCCCCGCCCCCGACGCTTGAAATGGTGTAAGTTTTTACCAAACAATATGTGGGCTGTCCAATTTGAAGTTGGAGGGAAACTTACTTTGAATGTTTAGGTTTTTGTCTAATTGCATTGTACTATATCTGTAGCTGAGCTTGAAATGATAAATTACTGCACGTTCTTACACGTTGTCAAAAAGTGCGTTGTTATTATTTTTTACATTCTGAACTTTGCCATACATATTAATTTTCACTGGGATTATTTTTTTTATTTTAGAAAATTAAAAAAAACATGCGAGAAATGGTCACTGGATTTTGCTATACATTTTACTGATATTCAAAACACGTTCACAGAAATGCTCACTTTAATCCAAGAATTTTTTATTTTATTTTTCAGAAACATATGTTTCTCCTTAAAATTGTTGAGCTCTGTCTAAAGTCGTATTAAAACTCTTTTAAGAAGTCCAATTTAATGCAACATTGCTAAAAAATAATAAAAGATTAAGTGTTATAATTAAGGATACACTAGGTGGCCAAAAGTATCCGGACACTTTCAAAAATTCACATTTTTACATATAGCTCGAGAAATAAGTGATCAATTGTTCTTTAATTTTAGTCATACAAAATATAGACTTCACCGAACATTTCCAAGTTGAAATTAAATCACCCTTGCATTTGGGGGACGACAAGAAGGGGGTTGAAAGAAAAACCGCTTTTTGACCATAACTCTTCGAAAATAGCTCGGAATAAGCTATCAATTTCAGTAATTAATTAGCATACTATGTATAATTACTGTACAAATTTTTATGAACGTACCACTCTTACTTCTGAAGATATGAAACATTTTTGAAAAAACGGCAATTTTATTTGAAGGGTTTTTGCTCATAACACGCAGAGTTTTTGATCAAACCTTATCACAACTTCAGGAAAGATGACAAAATACAAGAGAAAGAACATACTAAAACGGTAAATAAAAATATTAAAAATTCGATGAGATATGAACGTTAAAAGGAAATAATTTTTCACGGCGCATGCGCGAACGACAGAAATTTATAACTACAAAAATATTGTAGCCTGATTTATACTGCATCTTATAAAAAAAGTTCCAGTTGAATATCATGAAAAATGAAAAAGATATCAGCGATCTAGTGAGCTGTATTTCATTCATTCACAGACAATACATAAATAGTGAGGGGTTGTCCACAAATAGTATGGTGACAATCGATCATTTTTTTTTCAATGTTAAATTGTATACAGTTTGAAAATTTATATTCGGCATTGTCGTCACATTTCGTCTGTTCGGCCAAAAAGACCTTATACGTAGACCTTATACCCCTCTGAAACGTTGGTTTTGAACGACGACGCAATAACCTTTAATTTAAAAATAGCTCTTTGTGGACAGACCCTCACTATTTATGTATTGTCTGTAAATGAATGAAATACAGCTCACTAGATCGCTGATATCTTTTTCATTTTTCATGATATTCAACTGGAACTTTTTTTATAAGATGCAGTATAAATCAGGCTACACTATTTTTGTAGTTATAAATTTCTGTCGTTCGCGCATGCGCCGTGAAAAATTATTTCCTTTTAACGTTCATATCTCATCGAATTTTTGATATTTTTATTTACCGTTTTAGTATGTTCTTTCTCTTGTATTTTGTCATCTTTCCTGAAGTTGTGATAAGGTTTGATCAAAAACTCTGCGTGTTATGAGCAAAAACCCTTCAAATAAAATTGCCGTTTTTTCAAAAATGTTTCATATCTTCAGAAGTAAGAGTGGTACGTTCATAAAAATTTGTACAGTAATTATACATAGTATGCTAATTAATTACTGAAATTGATAGCTTATTCCGAGCTATTTTCGAAGAGTTATGGTCAAAAAGCGGTTTTTCTTTCAACCCCCTTCTTGTCGTCCCCCAAATGCAAGGGTAATTTAATTTCAACATGGAAATGTTCGGTGAAGTCTATATTTTGTATGACTAAAATTAAAGAACAATTGATCACTTATTTCTCGAGCTATATGTAAAAATGTGAATTTTTGAAAGTGTCCGGATACTTTTGGCCACCTAGTGTATATGTTTTTAAAAAGCTAAAATATTTCTCAAATTTCACAAAAGTAATCGATATCGAACTAATTCCAACTTTGGTAATATTTTCTAGGACCGTGACTAGGACTTACCAGCTAGAACCATGCCTTGTCGAAGACATTTTTGAAATCGGCAGTATTGACACCTGTTTCTTTGCGCTTTGGTGATTTCACAATTACCGTCAGCCACACAAGTGTACACGCGCTTGTTTTGCACAGTACGCTTGAAAAAACCTTTACACCTGAAAGTAAATCAAAACAAAACTATTAATTAGCATTTTTGCTAAAAAAAAATCTGAAAACATTTTTGCAGTGGAACAAATCAAGAGAGTATCAGAAGTGGGTGTAATCTCACACTCAATTGCTATAGAAACGTTATGGTTATTCAAACTGAAAAGAAATTGAAATTTTGACTAACTTTCCATTACTTATTTATTTTTTAATGCTAGTGAAATATCTAACTTTGTCAAGTTACAAAGAGCTGAATTAATAATAATAGTATGCAATATTAAACTTTCCTTTCTTTTTCAAGCTCAAAGTTAAAACATGAAATTGTACTAAATGTCGATATGTTGATTCCGAATTTTCAATGCGTTTAAGGGGCTTTTCATAAATGATGTCCCACTTTGAAGAGAAAGGAACTATGTTCGTGACATAGAAACAGTTTATGACAAATAGAGAGGGAGGGGGGTGTAGTAAAAAGTGTGACACCAAGCATTTTGTTATAGCAATATGCTAATGAAATACAGCGTGACATGTGACAAGGAAGGGGAGGGGTAGATCGAATTGTGACACTTTGTGGTAGAGGGGGAGCTGGGTTAAATGATTTGAAAAAAAATTACATAATTTATGAATATGAGTTATTAATTCCAATTATTCCATATTAATTCATATTACATATGTGAGCCATTAATTATATCACGTAAGGTTTGCTTGTGAAATCACTTTACATGAGCTGTATAATTACGCGAATTTCATCCAATCATTTTCATTATACTTTTTTTGCTTTAAAGAAAAAGCAATATTTAACATACACAACTCGCTGGATTAAGTATGCATGGTTGTTTATACATATTCACTGAAAATGCTTTAACTCGTTTAGCTGTTCGCATGCTGTACCAGATAAAAAACATATAGTGCCTTTCATATTTGTGGTTTGTGTAGTAAAATATTACAGATATATAATTACTCTTTGGACACACAGAAATTATAATAATAAAACAAAGTTAATTTTAGGGGGAAATAAAGTTAATTCGAGAGTAGGAACACATTTTTTCATTTCTTTATTCCCCGCCCCCCTTTTCGCTTCCCTTTTAGAATTTAAAAAAGTTTTACTCGAGCACAATAGCATATTTTAATATGGAAACCATCGC
>JAXGGA010014354.1:0-32365 GCA_038373865.1 Uloborus plumipes | reverse complement strand
GTTTGGCATTACAATCTTAGCAAATGAATAAAACGTGAACTAATAATTTTTAAGTCTATAAAATCAAAAAATTATTCTAATAAGTAATTGATTTGTTCTTGAAGACTTTATCATAGTTCACTAATATACTTTAAGACAATGATTGAACAAGACAATAGGGGTCAAACAACATAGTATAGTGCAAACCAGGGTTTAAAGCTCAGTTTCAAAAAATTTTTTTGAGCCAAAAAAGCTAAAGTTTTAGAAAAGGCCTATGGCAGAATGCCAAAAGTGAATCTGTTTAACCATCTTTACTTTTTTATCTATCGTATTTCATCTCCTGTTGATATGCTAAGTTAAAAAATTTAGCATTTGAACATCCTTGAAAGAGGTAAAATCCATAATAGGCTACTTTTTTTTTTTATCGTGAATAATAATGCATTTATTGGAGAGATTTTATGCCCATTAAATCAATATATTGTTGAATTTAGTAGCATTTTATTACATGTTGGCTATGATTTATAATAAGATTAGTTTGATATCCACATGCTTGCTTTTCTCTCTCAGGATAGTGCATTGTTTTTTGTTCGTATATATTGAAAGCCAAAATGCAAAAATAGCATTGCTTCCTTTTTAGCGCTACTTTCCCCGTTAAAAAATAAAAGAAATGACGAAAAAAAGTATTAAAAGTAGACTTAATGCATCTAAAAAATTATCGCCAAGGTCCAACAAAAATCGCCAAGTCCAAAAAAATCGCGCCAGTTTCAAAAAAAATATCGCCAAGTCCAAAAAAAATATCGCCAAGTTACAATAAATAAAAGTAAAAATGAATATCAGAAAAATTAAAAATTCGAAAGTAGAGGTATTGAGATGGGGAATTTGTGTTGTCGCGGTCTGTCTGGGTCGGTCAGGTCGCGGTACTAGTCTGTCGGATCTGTCTGTCCCTCCCCTAATAACTTTTGAATGAACATTTCCGATTTGGACAAACTTTTTTTTGGTTGGAAAGATCTCGGCGAGTACAGCTCATTCCCATATTGATTTTTGATTTGAACAATTTTGGGTTCAACTTTGAGCCGTTCAAATAACCGGTCCCGCGATACTGACTTTTGATGAACCAGTCCGATTTGAACAAACTTTTTTTTTGTGTCGAAAGATCCTTTTCAGGATACTTCATTCCCGTATCTACATTTTTGATTGTGAACAATTTTTCGTTCAACATTGAACCGTTCAACAAGCTCTCACCCCTATAACTTTTGATATGAACAGTCCGATTTGAACAAACTTTTTTTTGTTCGAAAGTATCGGCAAGGATTACTTCATTACCGTATTTAAATTTTCAATTTGCAACATTTTGTTCGTTCAACATTGAACCGTTCAAGCAACCTTTCTCCACCTAATAACTTTCAGTGAACCGTCTGAATTGAATAAACTTTTTTTTTTTTTCGAAAGATCTCGGAGAGCACTCGTTCCCCATATTTCACTTTTCAATTTGAACCCATTTTTCGTTCAATGATGAACCATTCAGAAAAATTTTTTAACATGCGCGCCTACTGGGAAATTTAAATGAATGTTGATTCTGAAACTTCAAGGCGGATTTCCTTCAAACTAACTTTGTAGAAAATGGTTTTGATAAATATAATGTATTGTAAAGTACGTTTTCTGAATAATATTTCCTGTGAGGACTCTGATTCCGACTCCGACTCCGCAAACATGGCGGAAATGCAGGCTCAGAAAAAAATGACTGACTGCGGCAGGACGATTTTTTTTTTATTTATTCATTTTTTTGTGTTTAATTGTTATTATTTATTTTATTTATTATTATTATTATTTTTTTTTTGGTAGACGATAGTTTTTTTTTTTTGATTACAAAAATTTTTCATTCACGAGAGCATTTTATTCTTTACTTATATTTAACAACTGGCAACGGATTAAAAATAAAATTGGAGACATTTTATTAACGAATGAGGTTTTTTTTCTTCGATAAAATGTGTTTTGATGTTCTTTGTACTTTTATTTTATTTTTTATTTTTTTTTTTCATTTGAAAACGATTGTGAAATTTTTCTACGGAAGAACTATAGCAGTTACATTCTTTAAAAGGTGCGACAAAACTTTATTTACGGGTCATTCCATTTTAAATCAACAAATTTTCAAAAAAGTTGTTGCATCACCATTTTTGATTTTGATGAAAATTTGCATGTGTATTCCTTTTACTTCCCAGAGCTCAAAATAGTGTTCATTTTATTTTTAAAAAATTTACCCTTTGATATATAGGCCCTTTTTGTTGTTGGCAACAGCGAAAATCGGGCGTTTTGATGCTTTGTCTTATGGACTATAACTTTTTTTCTATCAAAGATTTTGAGCTCAACTATAGCTCATTGGAAAGCTAAGAAAAAGATCTTTTTATGTATGCTATCAATAAATTTCAGATTTAAAAAAAATACTTATTTTTTCAAGGTCAAAGTTCACGACGAAAATGACATTTTTTACTACTTTCGAACATTAAAAAACCCATGAAGGGTTCAAAGTAACAAGCCGATTTTTTCATCATATATTCATAGTCATGGTTACTTACTGTATAAAAAAAATTGGCTTGTTATTCCACCCCCTTTATGAGATATGCCCCCCAAAGTTGTAAATTTTTTAAAAAATCCAATTTTCAACGCTAAAAAAATGCATGTGGGGGGCAAGATAAAAAATTTTTATATGTGGTATTTTAAGTACTTTTTACCAGCTTTCTAATAAAACAAAAGTTGCTTTGTTATTCAAAGGCGTTTGGCAGATATAAGGGACTGAACTTTCAAAAAATTGCACAAAAACAACACGATTATTTTCATTTTTTTAAATCTTTTTTTTTATTTAAATGTAATTATATACCTTATTCTTTGCCTTAAATGCTAAAAAAAGACTAAGAAGAGCAATGAAGAAACATATTTAAAGTTTAATAAGATAATTTAATATTTTTAACACCTGGGAATATAGAATACCACTAAACTTGTCTGATTTTTAAACATCTGATTGCTACCTACAACAGGACTGAGCATTTCTCAACTTGTCCAGGTTTGTTCATACCATGTGGTCATCCTTGTTCTGACTTGCTCTCACATGTGTATCTTAGTTGTCTTTCAAATTCTGAAAGAAGTAGGTTGTTGAGCTAGTGTTTCTGCTGTAAAATCTTGTGAAGCTGATGTGATTTCTCTTCATTTCAAGTTCATTCATATTCACAGAATGTTTTGTTAAAGGTAAAAGAAGAAATTCTTTAGAATCCTTAAATATAAATTTAAATTTGTCTTTCTGCATGTAAACTGTGAATAAGTTATGGATAACCCTAAATGCTCCATAGGAGTTTTTGAGAATGATGATTGTAATATTTTAAGTTACAGTAGGCAGTCTACTGTAAATAGTATTTCTGAGTACAGTGATGATGATAAAACTTTACTGCACCTGAGAACTAGGTGTAAAACTATTGAAACTGTTTGTACCTACCAGCAAGAAGTTCCATAAAGGTGGCAAAACTTGGCAAGAAATTTTTTTGCATGGTAGGTACAAACAGTTTCAATAGTTTTACACCCAGTACTCAGGTGCAGTAAAGTTTTATCATCATCACTGTACTCAGAAATACTATTTACAGTAGACTGCCTACTGTAACTTAAAATATTACAATCATCATTCTCAAAAACTCCTATGGAGCATTTAGGGTTATCCATAACTTATTCACAGTTTACATGTAGAAAGACAAATTTAAATTTATATTTAAGGATTCTAAAGAATTTCTTCTTTTACCTTTAACAAAACATTCTGTGAATATGAATGAACTTGAAATGAAAAGAAATCACATCAGCTTCACAAGATTTTACAGCAGAAACACTAGCTCAACAACCTACTTCTTTCAGAATTTGAAAGACAACTAAGATACACATGTGAGAGCAAGTCAGAACAAGGATGACCACATGGTATGAACAAACCTGGACAAGTTGAGAAATGCTCAGTCCTGTTGTAGGTAGCAATCAGATGTTTAAAAATCAGACAAGTTTAGTGGTATTCTATATTCCCAGGTGTTAAAAATATTAAATTATCTTATTAAACTTTAAATATGTTTCTTCATTGCTCTTCTTAGTCTTTTTTTAGCATTTAAGGCAAAGAATAAGGTATATAATTACATTTAAATAAAAAAAAAGATTTAAAAAAATGAAAAAAATCGTGTTGTTTTTGTGCAATTTTTTGAAAGTTCAGTCCCTTATATCTGCCAAACGCCTTTGAATAACAAAGCAACTTTTGTTTTATTAGAAAGCTGGTAAAAAGTACTTAAAATACCACATATAAAAAATTTTTTATCTTGCCCCCCACATGCATTTTTTTAGCGTTGAAAATTGGATTTTTTAAAAAAATTACAACTTTGGGGGAGCATATCTCATAAAGGGGGTGGAATAACAAGCCAATTTTTTTTATACAGTAAGTAACTATGACTATGAATATATGATGAAAAAATCGGCTTGTTACTTTGAGCCCTTCATGGGTTTTTTAATGTTCGAAAGTAGTAAAAAATGTCATTTTCGTCGTGAACTTTGACCTTGAAAAAATAAGTATTTTTTTTTAATCTGAAATTTATTGATAGCATATATAAAAAGATCTTTTTCTTAGCTTTCCAATGAGCTATAGTTGAGCTCAAAATCTTTGATAGACAAAAAGTTATAGTTCATAAGACAAAGCATCAAAACGCCCGATTTTCGCTGTTGCCAACAACAAAAAGGGCCTATATATCAAAGGGTAAATTTTTTAAAAATAAAATGAACACTATTTTGAGCTCTGGGAAGTAAAAGGAATACACATGCAAATTTTCATCAAAATTAAAAATGGTGATGCGCACCCCATTTGTTGATTTAAAATGGAATGACCCAAATGCGACATTTCAAGCCAAGGCTTAGCTCGGTAAACCTTAATTGTAACTTTTATTGTTTCTAAATACTATGGTAGTTTTGCGATAACGTTAGTATTTAGTTTAGTAGTAGCCTTGGGTATTTGATTTTAATATAGGGTATCACTTTTGTAGTAGTTGTAAAAGTGAATGTGTCTTTGATCTCTTTGAAAAGTTGTCAGAACGACGGCAGTTGATGGCGATGTTGCGCAAACGTACAAGATTTTACAATAACAACTCTGCATACTGATGTGTTCAATTCTGTACCTTGGTGCAAGAACAACCAATGTCAAAAATTTGATGTTTTTGGTTTTTTTATCGTAATGGGGGCAGAAAGGTAAGGTATCCTCTGTTTTATACCATGACAACCAATGTTTTAAAATAAACTGCCTTAGCAGGGGAGCGAAACTAAGACACCAAATCTAACACATCCAATCGAGGACTGAAATATTTGAACCTGAATAATTCAATTTTAAGTTTAGAGTTTTTTTTTTTTTTTTTTTCAATTTTTTTTTATTTATTTATTTTTTTTTTTTTATTTTATTTTTTTTTTTTTTTTTTGCGGAATTCCGCACGGGTCACCTAGTATATTAGTAAAGACGTAACTATAGCTGACCCGGCGAACTCTGTTCCTCCTTAAAGGCAATAAATAAGCAAATTTTTGAATTTATTAAGTTTTTTATTATTAGAAAATACAAAAAAAAAAAAAAAAAGTACCTACATTAATCATTCATTATTGTTTCTGTATTTCAGTACATAGGTTGCTCTTCACTTAAGTACCTTGTGATACACAACATTTTTACTTCCTTTTACGTAGTAAAGGAACTATTGTGATCACGAAAAAAATTTCACTCAAATTTCGGTCTAAATTTTGATTTTGCTCACCCCTAAATGAATGTCGCGTAGTTTTTTCGACCTGTCAGCACGTGCATATGTACCTAACAACATACAAACAGCCGAAAAATCAATTTCGACCACCCCCGAGTAAATTACGACGAGTTTTCTCGTGACGTCTGTATGTACGTATGTGCGGATGTATGTGCGGGTGTATGTGCGGATGTATGTGCGTATGTGGCTCGCATAACTCAAAAACTATATGCCGTAGAAACTTCTAGCTTGGTATGTAGGCTCTGAGGGGGGTCTAGTTGTGCACCTCCCCTTGTGATTGCATTCGAATGTTCCCAAAGGGGTCTTTTACCCCTTTTTTGGGGTAAATCAATGTTAATTTCAATACAGACTCAAGTGATATGAATTGGCGCCACCACTTGGCGACATGTCGCCAAGCTTTTGGTCGCCAAGTGTTTGACGCCAAGTTGGCGACATATCGCCAAGTTGGCGACAAATTTGGCGAAAAAATTATTTTTTGAATTTGGGTTCAATTTGGCGCTATTGGCGATATTTTGCGAAAAATTCACTAAATGATATTAAAATCAGCAATATTTAGAAAAATAACCATTGTAAAATATTTTTTGCATTGTTTCGTGGTAGATTAGGGGAGTAAATATTTGAATTGTTACCTTACTCACTCCAAGCACTTTTTTTAACACTTAAGGCAACTACTAAGAAATTTACACGTAAAAGGAAGTAGTGTGGGGTCCATACCACATTTTTTGTTTTATTATCAGGCGCAAAAACAAACAACACAGATGGTCTTCCGGCCCGTGAACATGCCACATATAATTGAGCATGGGAAAAACAGTGATGTTTTAGATTCAAGTCACAAACTTTTAAGAATTGGCCTTATGATTTGTTGATGGCCATTACAAATGCAAGACGGATCGGAAATTGAAGTCTTTTAAATTCAAACGGCATATCGGTCGGTATCAACGGGATCCTCGGAATGAGCAATCGTTTCTGACAGCTTATAACATATAAATTTCAAGGGAAGGAACGCGTTTGTTTTTCATTTATTTCACAAAAAAGTCAAATAACACTCAACGCATAGCTAACTTACAACCTGTTTACTGCGCTCCGGAAGCTGCCAGAACGTGTGCTTTATGTCGCTCAGCCATGGAGGTGTCAAAAAAGGCTTCGTAAAAAGGCGAAGTCAATAAGACATTTTTTCTATCTATGTAACTGACACACATAAATTATAGCCTATGTCCGTCTCCTGGCTCTAAGCTACCTACCCACCAATTTTTAGCCACATCAGTACAGCCGTTCTTGAGTTATAAATAGTGTAACTAACACGACTTTCTTTTATATATATAGATTTAATGCAGAAGGTACTCATTTCGTATTCAGTAATCTGTTGATGCAGCAAATATTTTTTCCCATTTCATCAAAATCATAATATATTTTATTTTTATAAAATTCAAAATTTGAATAGAACCTTATTTTAAATGAAATATAATTTAAGAAGACTTAGGAATCTCGATGTGTTTCAGTTATTAAAAACTTTCTGTGAACTAATTAATAACAGTGTGCGGTAACATTTTGCTTAACATCAAATTTTAATATTACCCTATCTATAATGCAACTTAGCTTGGCACTGACGTCACTACGGGCGGAACCAATAAGAGCTCACAAGCAGTCAGCGATCTCCTCTTATTCGCCAAGTAGGCTGTGACGTTTTATCTAGCTCGTTTTTCATAGGCTAAAGGCCTGTTTTCCAAGAATGCGTTTTCCGACGGACAGGTGTGCGTCACCGTTTTTTTGCAGCGGAGCTCCTTCTACGCATGCGTAGAAGGAACTCCGCAGCAAAAACACGGTGACGCACACCTGTCCGTCGGAAAACGCATCCTTGGAAACCAGGCCTTAACGTCACGCTGACGTCACGATGTTTATTGAAATAATGTTGAAAGGTTTTATTCTCATTGTTTCTTTTCTTGCACTGAAAATAAAAAAAAATCTGGTATGGGTCCCACACTACTTCCTTTTACGTGTAAATTTCTTTGTAGATGCCTTAGTGTTAAATTTATGCTATGAGTGAGCAAGATATCAATTCGAACATTTACACCCCTAGTTTGCTTCGAAACAATGCAAAACAAATGTTTTACAATGATTCATTTACTAAATATCGCCGATTTTAACATCATTCAGTGAATTTTTCGCAAAATATCGCCAATTGCGCCAAATTGAACCAAATTCAAAAAAAAAAAAAAAAATTCGCCAAATTTGTCGCCAACTTGGCGATATGTCGCCAAGTTGGCGTCAAACACTTGGCGACCAAAAGCTTGGCGACATAACGGAAAGTGGTCGCGCCAATGCATATCTTTCCCTCTGCATTGAAATTAACACTGATTTTCCCCAAAAAAGGGGTAAAACACCCCCTTGGGAACATTCAAATGCAACCACAAGGGGAGGTGCACAACTAGACCATCCTCAGAGCCTACATACCAAGCTAGAAGCTTCTACGGCATATAGTTTTTGAGTTATGCGACCCACATACGCACACACGTACATACAGACGTCACACGAAAACTCGTCGTAATTAACTCGGGGGTGGTTGAAAAATTTTTTTCGGCTGCTTATATGTTGGTAGGTACATATGCACGTGCTGACAGGTCAAAAAAACTAAGGAATTTTCATTCGGGGGTGAGCAAAATCAAAATTTAGACTCAAATTTGAGTGATTTTTTTTTCGCGATCACAATACTTCCTTTACTACGTAAAAGGAAGTAAAAATCTGGTATGGACCCCACACTACTTCCTTTTACGTGTAAATTTCTTAGTAGTTGCCTTAAGTGTTAAAAAAAGTGCTTGGAGTGAGCAAGGTGAGCATTCAAATATTTACTCCCCTAATCTACCACGAAACAATGCAAAAAATATTTTACAATGGTTATTTTTCTAAATATTGCTGATTTTAATATCATTTAGTGAATTTTTCGCAAAATATCGCCAATAGCGCCAAGTTGAACCCAAATTCAAAAAATAATTTTTTCGCCAAATTTGTCGCCAATTTGGCGATATGTCGCCAAGTTGGCGTCAAACACTTGGCGACCAAAAGCTTGGCGACATGTCGCCAAGTGGTGGCGCCAATTCATATCACTTGAGTCTGTATTGAAATTAACATTGATTTACCCCAAAAAAGGGGTAAAAGACCCCTTTGGGAACATTCGAATGCAATCACAAGGGGAGGTGCACAACTAGACCCCCCTCAGAGCCTACATACCAAGCTAGAAGTTTCTACGGCATATAGTTTTTGAGTTATGCGAGCCACATCCGCACATACGTACATACAGACGTCACGAGAAAACTCGTCGTAATTTACTCGGGGGTGGTCGAAATTGATTTTTCGGCTGTTTGTATGTTGTTAGGTACATATGCACGTGCTGACAGGTCGAAAAAACTACGCGACATTCATTCAGGGGTGAGCAAAGTCAAAATTTAGACTGAAATTTGAGTGAAATTTTTTTCGTGATCACAATACTTCCTTTACTACGTAAAAGGAAGTAAAAAACTGTTGTTTTCACAGTATAATACTGGCAGCAAAGGTCCCAGTAGAAAACTGTAAAATGCACAGTAATAAATTGCAAAATTACCAATTTTACAATTTATTGCTGTAAAGCAGCAATTTTACGGTTTAGTACCACAAAATTAGCTGTATTATACTGTAAAAACAACAGCATAATACTGGCACTAGAGATTTCAGTTTAAAACTGAAAATAGAAGAGTAATAAACTGTAAAATTAGCAATTTTACAGTTCATTATAGTAAAATTAGCAATTTTTAGTTTTTTACTACATTATTAGCTGTTTTTTTTCTGCAAAAAAGACATCTATTTTTAACAGAGTATGTTTCACACATGAATTTTTAAGAAGATGCTTCCTTTTCTTGTATTAAAATAATTTCCCAGGCAGCCCCACATTACTATTTAAGAAGTGTAAATGAATCAGTCAAAGAATGACGCACTGTTAAAAATAGAAAAATCTGGTATGGACCCCACACTACTTCCTTTTACGTGTAAATTTCTTATTAGTTGCCTTAAGTGTTAAAAAAAGTGCTTGGAGTGAGCAAGGAACAATTCAAATATTTACTCCCCCAATCTGCCACGAAACAATGCAAAAAATATTTTACAATAGTTAATTTTCTAAATATTGCTGATTTTAATATTATTCAGTGAATTTTTCGCAAAATATCGCCAATAGGGCCAAGTTAAACCCAAATTCAAAACATAATTTTTTCGCCAAATTTGTCGCCAAGTTGGCGTCAAACACTTGGCGACCAAGAGCTTGGCGACATATCGCCAAGTGGTCGCGCCAATTCATATCATTTGAGTCTGCATTGAAATTAACACTGATTTACCCCAAAAAAGGGGTAAAACACCCCCCTTGGGAACATTCAAATGCAACCACAAGGGGAGGTGCACAACTAGACCATCCTCAGAGCCTACATACCAAGCTAGAAGCTTCTACGGCAGATAGTTTTTGAGTTATGCGACCCACATACATACATACGCACACACGTACATACAGACGTCACGAGAAAACTCGTCGTAATTAACTCGGGGGTGGTTGGAAAGAATTTTTCCGCTGCTTATATGTTGGTAGGCACATATGCATGTGCTGACAGGTCGAAAAAACTACTGAACATTCATTCGAGGGTGAGCAAAATCAAAATTTAGACTCAAATTTGAGTGATTTTTTTTTCGCGATCACAATACTTCCTTTACTACGTAAAAGGAAGTAAAAATTCTGCGAGGCAAAATAACAAATAATGGAGCATTTATTCACTGATTTGATCAATGTTATGAAACAAATTGTTCCTTCACAGTTGGAAAACAACAGAAGAAAAGTGTTCCATCTGACTAAGCTTATTTCTTCATCAAAACGTTGATGCGAAATCGAAAACTCTGACTCACCGTTTCTTTGATTCTCTATTAAATACAGTCGACTCTCCATATCTCGACATCGTTTAACTCGAATTTCCGCTTATATCGAAGTTTTTGGATGATCCCGAATTGCTGTAAAGTTATATAATGGAATTTTTCCCCCGTTAACTCGAAGTCACTTTGCCGATCTCGAACTTTCACAAGCAGCCTTTCTAAAATATTTATAGTCCTAATTTTTGCTTATTCGATTTTTGGAATCAAACCAACCAATCACTTGCAAAAGAAAAGTACAGTACACTCCCGATTATCGGCGGAACTGGGTGGCACGGGTACCGCGGATTACGAAAATCGCGGATAACCCGAAAAAAAGCATAAAATAAGAGGTAAAGAAGATTAAAAAAAGGCTTTTGCTTAAAAATAACGGCATCACACTTAAAACGTGATGTGTACAAACAGTAAGGGCCCTGCTCCACATCAGCGGAAAACACGACCGAAACCGAAGGCAGAAACCGAAAATCCGGGTACTTTTCATAGAAACACCATTTAAGTCATTTTACGTTTCTGCTTTACGTCAATATGTGGAGCTTGACCCTAACGATAGGTACAGCATAAAACATTATTTGTATTTGAAGTTCTCGAGCATATAAAATTATGTAAAGAAGTGGTACTTACGATAAAACACAGGTAAAATAATTTATTGGAGGAAACCGCACTCTTGGGTAAGAAAGGTTAAGAAAAAACAAAATTTAAATTTGTGCTTTTTCGAAAAAAATCAGTTATTTGTGTTTGTTTCTTTCCTAAAGCCCTCGCGGATAATCTGCACCACGGATAATCGAGAGTTTACTGTTATCTGCTTAGACTCAATGACTTTGATAAGCTTTAATACAACTTATTTTCTCATATAAAAATATTTAACCTTAGTCAGGGCCGCTGCTACCAGCAATGGGGCCCGGTGCCAATTTTAATGCCGGGGCCCCCATGCCCTCCCCCCTTGCATGTTTTCATGCCACTGTTTCAGCACATTTGCAAGTGTAAAAAAAAAAGGGGGTAGAAAATTTTTTTTTCGGAAAAACTTTTTTTTTTAGTTACGAAAGCGAGCATCTGATTTTATTTTGTTATTTGTATCGCCAGATGATTTTAAAAAGCGGTACATTTTCCTCTGCGCAAAGCGTGTTTCATTCATTAGTGTTTGTACTAGCAATTGTTTCATATTGAGAATCGGCAATGGAAAGCAAGATTTTTTTTTTTTTTTTTTTGATGAAATTTTTGACACTATTACTGGAAAAGCATGTCCATAACCTTACGGGCCCTCCAAAGCTCCGGACCCCGGTACTAGAGGTCCAGTATTTCCCCTCAAACGGCGGCCCTGACCTTAGTACAAAGAAAATTTAATGAGAGAAAGAAAAAAAAAACCATTATAAAAGTTAAAACTGCAGTTCTTGGCTGTCCGGAATGAAATTTCTTGGATATTAGCTGCTTTTGTAGCTATCTAATAATTTTATTACCATATAAAATTATTCTGAGATAGTAAAAAAAAATATTGTTTCTTGTACAATATGCCTTGAGAGTACTTAAAATAATTAGTATGTCCGGGATTTTTATAACGTCTGTTAACAACTCTAATGGTATTATTTACAAAAGATGGCACAACCTCTCTGAAACAAAGTTAGTAAGTAAACAAGAAGTTCTGTCAAGAACTAAACGAGCCTACGTTCCCGTACATCGACATCGCCATTCTCGCATCTGATCATTATTCTCTTGATTATCTGAGACTTAAAATTATGTCAAACGTACCTTTTTAAAACTTAGAGCTGATTTCGAAAAGCAAAATATACCCCTTTCATCAGATGAAATAGACACGTAAAAAGCAATTAACGAATAAATAAAGTTTTGTCGCACCTTTTAAAGAGTGTAACTGTTACAGTTCCTCCGTAGAAAAAATCCTCCATCGTTTTCAAAAAAAAAAAAAAAATAATAATAATAGTAAAATAAATAAATAAATAAATAAAAGTACAAAGAGCATCAAAATACATTTTATCAAAGAAAGAAAAAAAAAGAAAAAAAAAACTCGTCCTTTACTAAAATGTCTCGAATTTCACTTTTAATCTGTTGCCAGTTGTTAAATATAAATAAAGAATAAAATGTTCTCGTGAATGAAAAATTTTTGTTACAAAAAAAAAAAAAAAAAAAAAACATCGTCTGCCAAATAATAATAATAATAATAAATAAAATGAAACAAATGAATAAATAAACAAAAAATCGTCTGCACAGTCAGTAATTTTTTTTCTGAGCCTGCATTTCCGCCATGTTTGCGGAGTCGGAGTCGGAATCAGAGTCCTCACAGAAGATTACTCAGAAAAGTACGTTACAAACATTATTTATCAAAACCATTTTCTTACAAAGTTAGTTTGAAGGAAATCCGTCTTTAAGTTCAGGATCAAAATTCAACTTAAATTCCCTGTAGACGCTAATGTTAATTTTTTTTCTGAACATTTCAATATTGAACGAAGAATGGTTCAAATCAAAAAGCGAAATATGGGAATGTATGGGAAAGCCTCTCCGAGATCTTTCAAACAAAAAAAAGTTAATTCCATTCGGACGGTTCACTCAAAAGTTATTAGGTGGGGAAAGGTTGCTTAAACAGTTCAATGTTGAACGAAAAAGTGTTCAAATTGAAAATTTAAATACGGTAATGAAGTATCCTTGCTGAGATCCTTCGAACAAAAAAAAGTTTATTTAAATCGGACTGTTCACTCAAAAGATATTAGGGGTGACAGCTTGATTGAGCGGTTCAATGTTGAACGAAAAATTGTTCAAATCGGAAATGTAAATACGGGAATGAAGTACCCTTGAAAAGTTCTTTCCAACAAAAAAAAGTTTGTTCAAATCGGACTGTTCATTAAAAAGTTAGTATCGCGGGACCGGTTTTTTGAACGGCTCAAAGTTGAACCAAAAATTGTTCAAATCAAAAAATCAAATATGGGAATGAGCTGTACTCGCCGAGATCTTTCCAACAAAAAAAAGTTTGTCCAAATCGGAATGTTCATTCAAAAGTTATTAGGGGGGGACAGACAGACCGACCGACAGACCGACCGACCGACCGACCGACCGACGCACAAATTCCCCATCTCAATACCCTACTTTCAAATTTTTAATTTTTCGATAGTCATTTTACCTTTTTATTTTTTTAACTTGGCGATATTTTTTGGACTTGGCGATATTTTTTTAACTTGGCGATATTTTTTGGACTTGGCGATATATTTTAGATGCTTTTAGCTACTTTTAATATTTTTTTCGTCTTTCTTTTATTTTTAACGGGAAAGTAGGCTAAAAATAGCTATTTTTGAAAGTTAGATTGAAACATTTGCTTTAGTGGATTTTTCAAACATTTTTGGAGGTACGTGTTTTTCCTCTAGGTAATTTCTAGAGATGGAACGAAGCGGCATTTGGCCGAAGCGCCGAATACCGAAGCTTCGGCTGGCGAACATATTGAAGTTTTTGGATTAAATGCATAATAAATGCGTAGAGTTTTATACTTTTCTCCATATGTTTTAATATTCTTAGCGTTACACAATATTTTCAGCTTACTGTGACATTCTTAAATTGATTTCATTAATTAAAGTTCATTTTTATTTTGGTTGTTTTTATTTTAATGTTCTTAGTAATACACAATATTTTCAGCTTACTGGGTCATTCTTAAATTAATTTCACTAATTAAAAGTTTTCTTGTTTTGTTTTGCTTTGTACTGCTAGTACAAGAAAAGACGACATTACTATTTTTGTATTGCAAATTAGTAGTAGGAAGCTCTACTTGGAACATGAAAAGCTCAGTCTGCAATTCAATTGATATTTTATAATAAAAAAACTGATATGATCATGTATTATACCATAGAACTACCCAATCTACTACTATTTACGCTGTGTTATATATTTATTTTAATATTCTTAATGCAAAATGCTTCAGTTTTTGGTGAATTCGAAAAAATAGTAGGGTAAAAGCACCAGTAGTCGGCTATTTAAGAGATCTTTTGTTGATCTTGGCTAACCTAGAACTTTCAGCTATCAATACAGTAACAAAAACAAAGTAAAACTTTACAAGGATGAACATTTCTGATAGTGAATCATCTACTTGTTTCAGAAATTAAAAAAAAATATGTAAAATCCAAGCTGTTGTCAACACTAGTAAATGTTCCAATAGTCGGCCACAGAATCATCTTACCTGAAAAATAAGCAGAATCGCAATCTTGGATGACGGGCACACCATTCAAAATGAAATGACTCATTACTAATTCAAGAAAAAGTACCCGAAACTTAACTGCCACTGATTGATGATCGAGGATAAGTACATGAATGTGTGAATGCGTCACATCTGATTTTGAATTAAAAATGTACTACTATTTATGAGGAGTTTTACGTCATTGTGGCCGACTACTGGAGACTGGCCGACTACTGGAGCACTTACCCTATCATGCACTTTTTTACTTGTCTTTCATTCGCTGCATAAATTTCAGGCCGAAGCGGCCGAATCACAACTCATGCTTCGGCCAGACCGAAGCTTTGGCAATTTGGGCAAATTGGCCGAAGCTTCGGCCCGGCCGAAGCTTCGTTCCATCTCTAGTAATTTCCGTTACCAACTTCTAAGTACTTATAAAAAGAATTTTTTGAAATTTTGATTATATTAACTGATTTTATACTGTTATCTTAAAATTATGTTGTACAGAAATAAAAGAAATTCGTTGTCAAAATTTTTAATTTTTCCTTTCGAACTGTAACTTCTGTTACCGGGAAATTGTAACCATTGCTTGGTAACAGAGGTTACAGAGTAGTAACAGAGGTTTCCTCCAGCAATCAACGGTTTTGAAAAATAATTTAATACTAAAAGGTTTCCTCCAGCAATCAACGGTTTTGAAAAATAATTTAATATTGAAAGAATGCTTGAATTTAATAGTTTTTATTTCCTACAATGCTTAGATAATCTTTTTACAAATAGATATTTTGATTTACCAACATCGCGTAACTTCTGTTACCAAGTTTACTGAAAAAAAAAAAGAATGTTGTTTTTACAGTATAATGCAGATAATTTTAAAGTAATTTTACAGTAATGAACTGAAAAAATTGCTAATTTTACAGTAGCAAACTGTAAAATTGCTAGTTTTACAGTTTATTACTCTGCATTTTACAGTTTTAAGCTAAAACCTCTGCTGCTAGTATTACACTGTTGTTTTACAGTATAATACAGCTAATTTTATGGTAATAAACTATGAAAATTGCTAATTTTACAGTAATAAACTTAAATAGCTAGTTTTACAGTTTATTACTGCGCTTTTACTGTTTTAAATTGAAACCTCTGCTTTCAGTATTATACTGTTAAAACAACTTATTTTTTGCAGTATAGTCATCAATTAGTTTTAAGTTTTTTTTCTCCGTCTTTAAGTTAATTCAAATGAGTTTTTAATTTCAACTTAATTTAGGTCATCACTTTTATTCATAAATGATGAGTTTTCTTTTACC
Source organism: Uloborus plumipes (assembly GCA_038373865.1). NCBI lineage: Eukaryota > Metazoa > Arthropoda > Arachnida > Araneae > Uloboridae > Uloborus > Uloborus plumipes. The sequence goes on along the minus strand of JAXGGA010014354.1, from coordinate 16,190 downwards.
ACTTGGCCTTTTTAACAAACAGGAAACTATGCATTTTCAAACATGTTTTCTGGTTTAATTATTAAACATTAAGCTCTGCTGTTATCTATTTCAAAAGTTGAAACATTATAAAGTAATAAAAATTAATAATTCTGACAAAAAAAAAAAAAAACCGAAAAGACAAATTTTGGAAATCTTCGAGCCAACTTGAAATAACCTATATATCTATATGGGTACGCCAAAACATGTTTTAGAAAGAATTATTTAAAAAAAGGCATTACTATCAAATATCAGATACATTAGCGCTCAATTATCTGTAAAGTAACCGTGGGTACTTTTTCCCCTTCATTATCTCTATATTGCGGAGAAGAAACGAATACGTAATGTTACCTGGATATTAATGCTTAATGTTTTTTTTTTTACGTCTCTCACTCTCTCACACACACACACTCACACACGAATGCATCGAAATTTGAATTATTAATAATTCAAGCTGTGCAGAATTCAAACTGTCATTTCCTCACCCAAATGAATATGTACTATCTTCTTACTATAATTGTTACAATGTGTGGTTTTTTTCAAAACATAGAAATAGTTTGAAATTTTAAATAGGCGCATTACGATGTTTCTTGTGGACGGAACAAGCTAAAAAAAGAAAACAGAATGCCCACATTGGATGAAGTACATTGCAAAAAACGAACTGTTGTTTGAACAGTATAATACTGGTCAGTTACTGTATACTGTTTTTACAGTATAATACAGCCGAGGTTCCAGCTTAACACTGTAAAATGCATGTTAATAAACTCAAATTAGCAATTTTAGTTTATTACTGTAAAGTTAACAAATTTACAGTTTAGTACTGTAAAATTAGCAATTTTTGCAGTTTATTACTATAAAATTAGCTGTATTATACTGTAAAAACAACATTCATTTTTTACTGTGTATGCAAGAAAATAAACTACGCATATTAACACAGACACATGTTTAAAAATTTTATAAATTATTTAATAGAAAACTCATTTCTCGACGTAGAAATTAGGCTTCTTTCACAAAATTCGCCTCTGAGCAGGAAGAGGACAATATTTTCTCAAAAGCTATCACAGGCAAAATTGATTCAGTTCAAAACACATTTTGAAACATCTGAGTAAATGTTAACAGCACCGGAGATTGACAAATGGTGGTCTTGAATAAACAGTAAAATAACGTTGACAATCAAGAATCCAATTCTTCTTTTAATTTTGAAAAGATGAAGTAGTGTTAAAAATAAATCTTAACAAGTTAATGTTTTTAGTCTTTTTTTTTACTAAAATGTTTGAGAATGAAACTCTCGTAACTATAACACTACTATAGTTACGAGCAACAGTTCAAAATTGGAATGATATGAAAAGCATCAAACTAACAATATATTTAATGTTTTCATTGCTAAATATAAACAACTATTAATCTCTAGATCAGTGATTCTCAATAAGTTCAGCTCCGAAAATTTAGGCCGGTCATCATTTTTTTTTTTAACTTACCCACTTAATTTTTTTAACAACATTTCATGGAATATTTAAACATCAACTTCATGATTATTTTTCATAACTTTCTGTCACTTTTCTGAAAGGTTGATCATTTATATTAATTACTTATACTTAAATTTAAACATTATTATAGAAAATCATAATGAAACTTACAATTAACTAATGTAGAGTTTTTTAATACTTAATTTAGTTAAGATTTTATTGTTTAAATTTAAAATGGAATTAAGAGACAATAAATAAATAAAACTCACCGCTTTGTGCATTTTTTTTTCATAAATGTTTGCTAATTCGGAGGTTGACACGGGTTAAGAAACACTGCTCTAGATGAAAATTCAACCAACATTTTTGTAAATGATTATAAAAATGGAAGGCACAGTTTCAACATGACACATTGTCGTTCGTAAAACATTAACCGTAGTATACATTTCAAAACATATTTAAAGAATGATTCATAACGAAATATTTACCTTTTCAAAGCACATGGTATACGTTTGAAAGCTATGGAATAAAAATGCATTTTTTTTTAATCCAGTTAAAGTCAACGTTTGTGTTGGAATAAAACCAAGTTCGAATGTATCGTTTTGGACCCAGAAGATGTTTCATCAGCACTTTGGCAGTTATGTACACTTTGGTGACTAGGTTTTTTTTTTCATCATTCACACCGGTATGTTGATCGATTTCAGGCATTCACCTGTTTGGAATATATCATCCCGACATCCCAGACTCGCAAATTTTGAGCAGCTCTCGTGATCTGGAGGATGCCATTGGAGGAGAGGCCGTGGCCGTGTCTGAGAAGCAATGTCCGGAGTTGCGTGAACTTGTTGGTCTTGAGCAAGTTGTTCACCAGGGAGTCCGTCAGACCGTAGCTGCAGTAGAATTCCAAATGTTTGAGGCACTGGCTATTCGTGAGCAAGAGTTCGCAAGCTTCGGGCGTCACTTTGCGGTTCACTCTAGGACGCAAGCGGAGGAAGCGAAGGTTCAGGAATTGCTTTTTCACACCTCTCGCGACACTAGTACTCAGGATGGTGAACCACTGAGCGCTGAAGGAACGGAGGTTGGGGCAGTAAGTAGCAGTTTTGGCAAGATCGATCAGGTCGAATCTTTCTAAGCTCAAGCTGAGGAGTTTCTTGCCGCAAGCAGCGACAAGAGGAAGGATCTCTTCCATGTAAGACAGGGGGATGGTCGGGCTGTTTTTCAGCTCCAGCGATCTCAACCTGCTCAGGTTGGCGAGAGGTTTGAGATCCATCTCTTCTTGCACTTCGAGCGAAATTTCCTCCAGGTTCGGGAACCACTCCAGGATCAGCCCTGGTGTGTCCTCGCAAACTGGCAGCGACACGTGTATTCCTCGGACAGTGGATGTCCTTTCGCGCCAGTACGACAGTTCTTTCAAATCCTGGAGGTCCTCAAGCTCGTCTATGACTTGGTCGAGGTAAGTACAAGAAACATATTGCAAATTGGGAAGCGCTTTCAGTAGTTTCAGCACACCTCTGCCGTTCACAGATGATGGAAGCCTAATCTCTACCAATGTCCGTTTCACATTCTCGAAGGCCGGATCGTCTTGGATGATCTCCGCCAAATCTTCGATGTCACTCTCGTCGATGGATGGATGCATGATCTCGAGGCGCTGCAATTTCGGACAGTGCCTGAGGGCGATTTCCAGCTCTTTGCCCTCGTGGGTGGTGTGCTGCAACTTCAATGACCTCAGGTTGGGGCAGGATCGCAGCATCTCCTGGACCAGAGAGTCACTGAAATCGTGGAACAGCCACTGTCCGGCTATGGTAAGCTCTTTCAGGCAGAATCCGGTCTTGGTCAGGACTTCCAGGACATTCCTGACGTCGTTGAACTTGCAATCGTCCAGGCAGCTCAAGTCGAAAGACGGGATCCCGGAAGACACCAGGAGCTCCGCAGCTTTCAGCAATTCGCGGCCGGTCGGTTTCAGGCGCAACAGGTTGATGAGCAATTCGTGTCTCAAATCTATCGGATATTCGTAGAAGGGATTTTCGTTCGACTGGGCAGGCACGCTGTTCCTCCTGCCCCTGCTCCATCCCAGAACACTATCTTTCACTCGGCACAAACAACTCTGTCTCAGCGACCATTGTGGCACTATTTTGTCACTCTGCATAGCCGCCGACCACCGGGCAGTCGTGGATGGGTCTGCAATGCTGCTCTCTTCCATCTTATCCAATTGCTCTGAAGGTTCGAATAGTGTCTGTTCTGCGCTGACCACAGCTTAAAAGGAAGGATCGAATCCAGCCTGTCCAATCTACTTGCACTCGAAGATAAAAATCGTTTTGCGTATGGAATGATAAGCGATCCTTTAAGTTTCTATCACAAAAACAATTCTTCCCCTTTCCCGCCTCCTCTGCTCAGCATCCTATCGCACAGGGTTGCTTTCTCACCACAGAGACGCGTCCTTTCGTCGCCAAGTGCGCGCCAAGGGAAACGGGAAACAATGGGAACTTTTCTCGTTGGGATGAGTTCTTCGTTCGGGGCTTCTATGTCATCCTTGGGGGTGATGTAACATTTTCACGTTTGCTTCACGTGGTCAGTTGTATGGGAAGCACGTTTGCGACCGCTTGTTTTGAAGGTAAATCCTGACGAAATGGTGCTGCCGTCCACGCTCCGAGATGACAAGTCGTAGGCGTGCGAAATTCTGTCAATAAGAAGAAGAGGACATATATCCTCAATAACTTTTTTTTATTGCCATGGAAATCGATGATAAGTACTAGAAAGTTCTGAAAGTTGCACGTTGACGCAGAAAGTTGAAAGAGTAATAGCTAAAATTTTGTGATGATATTTTTTAGGGATGCACAGATAAGCAAATTGGCCTACTACCGATTAATAGGCTGTTGATAATTAGCTGATTAATCGGCAATGCCGATTATTGATCATGATTATTATTTTCAATGCTACACTGCAAAAAATGACTGGTTTTTACAGCATAATAAAGCCAATTTTCTACTAATAAACTGTAAAAATTGCTAATTTTACAGTAATAAATAGTAAAATCGGTACTTTTACAGTACTAAACAGTAAAATTGCTAGATTTTCAGCAATAAGCTGTAAAATTGTTAGTTTTACAGTAATAAACTGTAAAATTGCTAATTTAACATTTTATTACCGTGCATTTGACAGTTTTAAACTGGCACCTCGGCTGCCAGTATTATACTGTTGTTTTTACAGTATAGTACAGCTGAGTTTTACGGTTTTAAACCGTAAAATTACTAACTTTACAGTAATAAACTGCAAAATTGCTAGTTTTACAGTTGGTTGCTGTACATTTTACAGTTTCAAATTAAAATCTCGGCTGCCAGTATTATACTGTAAAAACAACAGTTCATTTTTTGCAGTGTACTACTTTACCCATCATGTTTTTTTCCTTTCACAGTTTAGATTTCAGAAATTGTTACTAATTTATTTCTGAGAGACGATTTATTTTTCTCTAATTTTCCAAAATTTTTAAATTTCATCAAATTTCATTGAGCTAATTTCCATACATGAAAAATAAAAAACAGAATAGGAAAGAAGCTGTAGTGACTGCATGTTATAGTAGTGTTTTCATAAAATCACATTTATTTACTTACAAATTTATTTATCAGTTTGTCGTTGAAGGTATACATTAAGAAAAATAATAATAATATATTTTTTTCTACCGATTAATTGGACAAGTTTTGCCGACTATAAGTAATCGGCAAAGTAGCCGATTACGGCCAATTAGTATTTTTTTTTTTTTTTTTGTATATAATGAACTTCTTAAAATTGATTTAGAAAAATTCCAAAGTCTCGGAACGGATTTGTACCATTTTCGCTGGAATGACCCACATACATAGGTTCAAAGAAACATACATAGGTACATACATTCATTTTTATAGAAAAAGATATATCCTTAATTCAAATACGAAACCGATTATTTTTATTGGATATTATGCTCACCTGTTGAGTTATTTTGCTTCATGTTTATCGTCTCGTGCGGAAAAAAGTTTTCAATCAGAACACATTTGAATCCTCGACGAAATCATTGGACTCATTATTCCATCAGCTTCCCTTTTCATGTTATTCTATCAAATTTGACGCTTGTTTTCTCAAATGCATTTCCTATTCTTCTTTCCCTTTTTTCACGAGCGTTTATTTGACGGATGACGCAGCGTCTATCAGACCGATCACACTTGGTAAACAGGAAGCCAAGATGGTCATAATGAACCAAAACATCAGCAAATCAAGCTTAAGGAATGGGTTTGGAAGAAGTAGATGTGAAATATACACATTTAGACAGTGTTATTTGTCTTCATTTATTTATTATTTAGTTGTTTATCGTATTATTTTTATGTTTTGTTTTTACTAGCTGCGTGACCCGGTTTTGCACGGTATCTACCTTGAGAATAAAAGCTTTGTCAAGTGACGCTTGTTTATACTGCAAAAAATGAACTGTTGTTTTTACAGTATAAGGGCGCTTTTACACTTGACGACACGACACCGACGAAAGTCGGACGGTAATACTGCAACGATAAGTACGGTGTCGTGTCGTCTATAGCACTGCTTTTCCACTTAAACGATATCGTTTCTCCAAACGGGTCATTTTCCACCGCATTTCATTTCGAAACAGCACTGTGTTCGCACGTATATTTTTATGGCTGCTCAATTTAACAGATTACGACTACTATATTTGCTTTACCTCCGGAGAAAAAGAAAACAAATTAAGAGATGGTATTGGGTGCACGATATTTTTAAAGAAAGGTACATTGTATGCGAGTTGTATACACTTTTCAAGAAATTGTAAAACGATTTTAGGTGATTTTAAATATTTTTACTAAATTTACAAAGAATAGTAAAAATTTAAAATCTGGACAAGATTATTTAACCCAAGTAGTTTAATCTAAAGTGTATAATACATTTTTATAGTTACGAACAATGCTCTTTGAGTTTACCTGTTTCTTTCTTGTCTGTAGAAGATTTGCCGTCATATTATTCATCTAAAAATGTAAAAACTTCTTCCCAGGCCTTTTTCCTTGTGAATTTTATTTTTGTATAAAATATTTCGCTTATCCAATAGACACGGTAGCTGCTCAATTAATTCACACTAAACGGGCACGTCAAACTTGAATGCCATGACTACTGTGTTGCTCATCGAAGAAAGTTCAGAATGAAAATTTAATCTTTTTTGAAGCATTAAAAGTCGTCTGCGCTACAATTAATGAAACAAAGTATAAAATAAAATGATTAAAATCTTTTATTGCTTCATCTTTTATCAATCGTCTGCAAATTGAAGTTTATATTTATTAATGCAGAGATGTCGAATTTGAACGCCATTGCTATACGTCGAAGAAAGTAAACAGATGAATGAATGTCGTCCCGATTTTAAAGGCGAGACGGCTGCTATCCGACACGAAGGGGACGACAAACGACGGCGTTCGGTCGGAGACGACACAATCGTCCTAGAATCGGGAGATGGAAAAGCGCATAGCATATTTTAATGCATTTTGCGTGCTCCAATGTCGGATGACGACAATCGCTTACGATTTATCGTTGCCGTGTCGGTAAGTGTAAAAGCGCCCTAATACTGGCAGCCGATGTTCCTATTTAAAACTGTAAAATGCACAGTAATAAACTGTAAAACCAGCAATTTTAGTTTCCTAAATTTTAATTTATTGCCGTAAAATTTAGCTGTATTATACTGTAAAAACAGCAGTGTAAGGGCGCTTTTCCACTTGACGTCGCGACAACGACGAAAGTCGGACGGTAATACTGCAACGATAAGTACGTTGTCGTGTCGTCTTTAGTACTGTTTTTCCACACAACCGATATCGTTTCTCCGAACGGGCCATTTTCCGCCGCATTCCTTTTCGAGACAGCACTGTGCTCACACGTAAATCATTATAGCTCCTCCATTTAACCAATTACGACTGCTATGTTTACTTTACCTCCGCAGAAAAAGAAAACAAATGAAGAGACAATGTGAGTGTATGATATTCACAACTTAAAAACATTCCCACCTTGTTTACTAAGAACGAAACGCCTATTATCTGTTGGCGCCGCAGAGCGATGAATAGCGAATCTATTTGCCAAGCGCTACAGACGGGTTGCCATAGAACTTTTTTAAATTCAGTAGTCGCAATATTGTTGTTTTGTTTTGTTTTCGTAGTTGTAATGCTCTTTAGTACAAAGCAAGGCTACACTAGATAGCGTTTTATACAGGCTTCTTCATTACTCAAAACATCAATGGTAAAGATTTGCCCGCTAGAGAGCGCTGAACAAGGACCTCCCAAATGTTTGTTTACATTTATTAGCATGTTGTTTCTGCTGTAAAAAGTGATGTTTATCCTATCTTTTAGGGTTAAAAAATATTGATATAGTTAACTGAAGTGGAGTACAGAGTGAATTGATGCCGAAGGCCCTCTTAGTACTGCTTTTTAGGGGAAATAAATTCCCTTTTCAGGTAAAGTTGGTCGCAACTCATGATTCAGTCATACGACATTCATTCATTGTTTACTTTCTTCGAATTAGCAACATATAGCAATGGCGTTCAATTTTGACATCTCTGCATTAATAAAATATACGCTTAAATTCGCAACCGATAAATAAAAATGTAGCAATGAAATAATATTGTTCTATTTACTATTTCGTTTCATTATTGTTGCTCACACGATCTTAATTGCTACGCAAAAGCTCAGATGTTCATTTTGATAGCGTTGACCCATCAGAGCGATAAATGGCGAATCTATTCGTAGAGACATTTCATTTTGATGCCCCAGAATGAAATGAACAGTAATGAAGCGATGGTGTTCAACGGAAAGACGATTGACAACAAAACATATTAATTTCTTTAGTAACAACGAAATGCGCATATATAATCGCTTGGTCCTAAAGAGCAATACAAGTACGAAAAAAAAATAAACAAAACTACAATATTACGACGACCAACTGAAAAATTTTGTTTTCATTTACACAACATTAAAAGGTAATGTTCTTTTTATGTTAAATTTCACACATTGATTATATTTCGATAATTGGGAATCTGCTGTGGTTGCCAAATTTTTGGCGATAATTACTTTATTTTGTTGCTCTTTAGTTTAAATGTTTGCGAAGGAAGTATTTCCCTCGCTCATAAATTGGACACAAAGATTTAACGCCAATAGTGAAAGATAACCAGACTTCCAATCACCGAAATCTTCCCTTTTTTGTTTCTAATTTCACACATACGTTTAATACTTGAAAGTAAAATAATGGGTCAACTGAAAAAAAAGCTGCGAAATAATGTAAGAATTCTTATTAAAAAACTCGCCAAATCAACTTCAAAAGATCCATTAGCATGTAACATAATAAGTTTAATAAATATATCGAGCCATTATTATCATTGAAATTTAAATTAAAATGCAAAATAAGAGAAAAGAAGCAACCATGAGGACGATGCAAGCTTAAAATTTTAATCTTCGCTTAGGCGGTAAGAAAATACATCGCCAAGTTAAAAAAACGTACCTATAACTGAAACGTACATACTAACAAAAATCTCGGTTATTGAAATATTCTCAAAAGCTTTACGGAGAACAAATTCTTGATGTGCTTTTCAAGATATTAGTGCCATAGTTATTCCAAAATGTCCATTAAAATGTAAAAAAAATCGCCAAATAAATTATAGCTTGACCATCTAAACTCATCAAAAGTTTTGATGGAACTATCATTCCAAAATCGCCATTTATCGCTCTGCGGTGCTAGTGTCGTTTCATAGTTAACTAATAATTAGAATCAATTAAAATGAAAAATAATTCGCTAACTAATTAAAACAAGCCGTTAAAATGCAGAATAAACCAACAAATCGAACGAACTATTAAATGACGTTAAAATATACTAAAATAGAATTGAATGCCAAATTGTAAAATGGTCGCCAACAAATTAACTTTTAATTTTGTCTTTTATTATCTGATTTGTTATTAATGTTAGTCGCCATAAAATTTGACAGATGTCGCTGGAAAAGCACCTCCGTTTTTATCCCATGGATTTTGATCAAATGAAGCAGCCTGTATAAAACGCTATCTAGTGTAGCCTTGGTACAAAGCGAGTATATCCCCATTTCATTGTTACTAAAAAAAAATGTTTCGTTGTGAATCGGCTCTTTGTTGAACACCATCGCTTCATTACATTTTTGAGCATCAAATTGAAATGTCTTGACGAATGGATTCACCATTTATCGCTCTGCTGCGTCAACGCTATCAAAATGAAAATCTGAGATTTTCTATAGCAATTAAGATCGTCTGAGCAACAATAATGAAACAAAACAGAAAATAGAATAATATTATTTAATTCCTAGATGTTTTATTTATCGTCTGTGAATTTAAGCTTATATTTTATTAATGCAGAGATGTCAAATTTGAGCGCCATTGCTATTTGTTGCTCCTTCGAAGAAAGTAAACATATGATTGATTGTCGTCCCGATTTTAAAGGCGTGACGGATGCTATCTGACACGAATGGTACGGCAAAAGACATCGTTCGGTCGGAAACGACACAATCGTCTTTAAATCGGGAGATGGAAAAGCGCATAGCATATTTTAATGCATTTTGCGTTTGCCAATGTCGGAGGACGACAATCGTGCACGATTTATCGCTGTCGTGTCGGTAAGTGGAAAAGCGCCCTAATACTGGCAGCAGAGGTTCCAGTTTAAAACTGTAAAATGCACGATAATAAACTGTAAAATTAGCAATTTTACAGTTTATTACTATAAAATAAGCAATTTTACAGTTCAGTATTGAAAAGTAGAAATTTTACAGTTTATTACTGTAAAATTAGCTGTATTATACTGTAAAAACAATATTCATTTTTTACAGTGTATAAAAGTCCCAATTTGATTTAAGTCGGTATTTTACCGGCTGGCAGTACGAAAAATTAATCAAAGGCCAAAAAAGTTTTAAATCCTCCCGTAACCCGTAACAGGAAAAGCAAAAGCAAGAAGTTTATTTGCCCATACTCAAGAAAAAAATGGCAATATTTTTCTTATCAATAATTTCCTTCACGCTAATTAATTTCTGTCACGCTCGTCGCAGAAGACTTTTAAAATCTAATCTAATCTATCTATATCTATAAAAATGAGTGTATGTATATATGGGTGATTCTACAAATACGGGAATATTTCTAACATGTAGATTTCAAAAAATTAATTTAAAATTAAAAATCTGAAAAAAAAATCAGCAAAGCACTTGATAAGTTACATAAGTAAAATAGAATATCAGCAGAGCTTAAATGTTTGTATTTTATTGTATTTTTGGATTTTTATTTTTTTGAATGCATATGTGAATGATAAAAAGGACATGTGGATGACACAATGGGTATGTGAATTTAACACAGTAAGTATGTGAATAACACAAACACAATAGGTATATTAATGAAATTTTTTAACCAGTAAACTGTTAGGGCCATGCTCCACATCGACGTAAAGCAGAAAAATTAGGCAGAAGCGTAAAATGGATTCAATGGTGTTCCTATGGAAAGTACCCGGATTTTCGGTTTCTGCCTTCAGTTTCAGTCGCGTTTTACGCTGATGTGGAGCATGGCCCTTAGACATAGTTTTTAAACATTGCACTGTCATAGTTTGGCTTTTGATTTATCCACGTGTCTTATATTGGGGCATGTGAATGACAATAGAAAAAGGGCATGTGAATGACAAAACACAAGTAATTGTGTCCTCAAAAAGTCATATTTGAATATTTTTCGGCTTCACTTCGAATTAGAACCCACAAATGTAAGCCTTAGGATTACTCGTTATCAAAATTTATTTACATGTACATTTTACATGCATTCTGTGGGGCATGTTAATGACAAAGTTAAAAAACACTTGCCTTGAAAGTTGAGTTTAGCTTGCTTTTTATCAAAAAGTAATTGCAGAATAGCAAAATTAATCCTCAGCCAGGAATAAAAGTTCCATGCTTTATTTTAAGGTGTGTTGCCATATTTTGAAATAAAACATTTCAGAGAAAAATATATATACTTTTTAGACATGTGGATGATTGATAATCGCTGGGACAAAGTTTAGATTAACTTTTAGAGATTTTATTTTCATATTATTTTGCTTTTTTTGTGATTTACATCTTGCACACATTCATATTTATAAATAAAAAACTCGAGAAAAAAAATCACTTATTTTTTTTTAAATCTACATTTCATTGATTGTGAAAATTGCACCTATGGGACAGGGCATGTGGATGACATTTCAATCTAATATCCTTTTTTTAAAATGAATAATAATTAAATACCGACATTGTTGATAACGGAAATTATAGAACAAAAGAAGTATAAAAATATTCCCAAAATAGTTTTTTACTAAATTAAAAACAAAAAGAGCAATCAGTATGGAACATAAATTTGCCCATTTTTGTAGAATCACCCATATACTTGTTCTCTATACAAATCCACAGTTTGCGTCAGATTTTCATCAAACTTGACACAGAGGTTCCTTGATGCCCTAGAATTCTCACAGGCGGGGTCTTGAAATTTTAAAAAATCTAAAAAGCTCAAATTTAAATTTTTTGTCAAAAAATGACCCTTTTATAGGAATCTAGCCTATTTATATTGTAATCGAGATAGGCCTTTTAGCATTCAAATTGATGAAATTTAAGATTTTTAAATAGGAGTATTTTCCCGGAATAGGATATATCCGCCGCAAATTTTATCGCTCCCTTCCCCGCATGGGACATTTCCGCCGCGACTCCTATCCCGCACATGCTTTGCACAGGACAAATCCGCCGCGCCATTTTCAGGACTGGTTTAAAATTTTCTTTCTTGGCGAGTTCGTTCTTATTCGTTCTCCTTTTTATTCACTCATTTCTTTTTCTCATAAATTAATGACTTGATTAATTTTTTTTATTTATTTATTCGTTTGTTTTTCATTAGTCATTTATTCGTTTGTTTACTCATCCATTTGATGAAAATTACTGTTAATCACAAAATAGAAAATTTTTCCGAGTAAAAATATTACATTTTTCATTTTGCCCCATGGTTTTTTAAGGGGGAAAATTTTACCCTTTTTTGAGGGTGCAAAATAACTGCCAAAAATGAAAAATAATATTTCAACGCAAGTTGTCATGCAAAATACATTATTCAATCTTTATGTACAATGATTTTCCAAAAAAATTTCCGATGTGTTCATTTTGAAATAGGTCAGCTCTCTTAACTATTTCACTTTGCCCTTGATTCCCCTACTTGGGTTAAAAAGCGAAGAGATACAGAAATAACACGCCACAAAAGTCTTCGTACACTGCAATATTTTCGGATAAATTCCTGATTTAAGTTCACATTATGTTGTTTTTTCATTATTCTTGCACTGTATTCACTTAAAAAGCATCTAGCTTTAATTTTTTGCTATTTTACTCCGAAATAATCTACTAATTATTTTTAAATGTCTTGTATTGGTAAAAAAAAAAAAACAGACACCGCTAAAATGGGATTATTTCTCATCATAATAGTAGGCTCGAAATATCTCTAAATAAGTTAATTTATATCATTCCTTAGTGTAGTATGTGATAAAATTCTTTGAAGAAATAACTCGGAGTGAAATCTGGGTAAAATAGGGTCGACTGACAAAGCCTGCAAACCATTGTTTGAGGTTTATGGTTAGAAAATTTATAAAACGCTTGAGAGCTATAAAAGTTTCTGTATTTCATGTTTCAATTTCAACTGAAAAAGTTCACCCAGTCTTCTAAACAGCTGGACTACTTGGGCACTCTACCTCAGAAAACGTTTTGTTAGTGCAAATAACGTAAATCAAATTTTGTTAAATTATTAAAATATTTCATGTAGTTTTGTAAGAATAGATTATAGATTTCACCATTAAACACCTATTTCGAAATATTAATTTTAATTAACGAAAAATCTCTATTTCATTGAAAATGGTACATGTACGAACACTTTTGTGAGCCACTGTACGAATAAAATACTCACATACAAAGATTAGAATGGACGTACAGTGAATTCTTAACAAGTTGAAACTTTTGAATACGACGAAAGACATGAATACGACGAAAGAATTTTAATAACTTAATTAAGTTTGGAAAAATAAAAAGAAGAGAAAAAAAAACCTTTAAAAACAAAAACCGTTGCATCGATAGGTGAAAACAAGCGCGTTTTTATTGTTCACAAACTGAACTTCAAGGACTTGAGATTGAAACACACTTACAAAGACCATTTTTCTCCGAGCACTCGTGTAACACTCGATGTTATCAGAAATCATACCAAGGGTACGAAAACAGACATCTTTTTTGCGCAACTGACAAAGCGCAGACGATTTGGTTCTGGAAATTCTAAAACCCGTACAATGAAGAGTAAAAACTTTTTGATTTTAAATGAATCACAGTTTTGGCATTTTTACTTCATAGAATGTTGATTATTTATACTGTTTAAGTACAAGATGTTTTAGATTTAAAAGTTTGCATAAGTTATTTTATCAGCATTTTTTATGTTTCGCATTGCTCACTCTGTAACAGCAATTTCGGAAATAAAATAAATAATTACTTGGAATCTGGCAACACTTTAAAAAGAACTTAGCACTTAGCAGCAAAAATTCTTTGCCTATTTAATTATTTTGAATTCTGCAGTCAACCAAGAAAGTGAATGTAATTCTTTTGCTTTTTTTCTGACATTTAATTTTAACTATTTAATATCCAGCCTCTCTCTGTTACATTTTATTTCTGGTAAAAATAAAATTTTAGCGCTTTATTAACCCTAAACAATTCAAATAAAACATCAATTTCAGAATCAATACTTCATTTTAAGTTTGTTCGTGTGACTTTTCTTTATAATTAGAGCATTTTTTTAAAAGCTTATTTGTCTAATCAGTTACTCAACAAATCTGTTGTATATTTAATCAGATATTTAAAATCCTCTTATAAAATACTTAAGTACAAACAGGGCATTTTTTTTTACATTTTTCATGTTAATACCCTTTTAACATCTATTATAACAAAAATCAACAGAATATAGAACATGAAATAAAACTTTATTGACTTTATAGATTTCACGAGAAATAGGTTTGGTAAAATTCTCCCCGAAACTTAGGTCTGGGTACGGCCCTGAGTATAAACCATTGATAATTTTTTTTTATGCTCAAACTAGTGGAGAATGAATGAAAAAAGTTTGGCGGAATTCATATTGATTAACAAATTCAACAAAATCGAATCTGATTTGCTCCATTTTTCGTTAGAATGATCTAATTCAATCCTACAAGAGTTATAATTTTCTTACTATTAACACTTTTAGTAGATTACAAACTATGCTAATAAATTCTGGCTACAAAAAATGATATTGATAACAGATTTGATTTCTGAAAAAGAAAAAAGAAAAGAGACGAAAATCAGTTATTTTTGTTCTCTTAACAAAAATACTGCACCCATAAGAACCGTGGAATTATTTCAGGGAGGCAAGAACTTGAAAATTGCTTTTAATAGCAGGATTTTACGGACAAAAACTTATATAAAAAAAAGATTACAAGCAAACTTTATATAAAATTTCCAGTGGTAGAAAATGTGTTCATTCTTGTTCTATCACACTGCAAAAAAAAAAGTGTTGTTTTTACAGTATATTGCTGGCAGCAGAAGTCCCAGTTTAAAACGGTAAAATGCACAGGAATAAAGTGTAAACTTATTAATTTTAGAGTTTATTACTGTAAAGCAGCAATTTTACAGTTTATTACGACAGAAATAGCTCTATTACACTCTGGGGTGCCCATTTAAATTATTTATTTATTTATTTATTTAAATTATTGATTTATTTTTCTTAAATATTATTCATTAATTTTTTTAAATATTATTTATTTTTTAAAATATTATTTATTTGCTTTTTAAAATATTATTTATTTACTTTTTAAAATATTTTTTTCATTTTTTAAAACTAACCAATATTTTTCTTTATATTATTAAATTTTTAAAATTTCGAATTATGCGCCGAATGGAACCGCTTTTTTTCCCTTCCAAACATTCCAAGAACACACACACACAAAATAAAGAAAAAAAGAAAGAATTTAAATTAAAAAAAAAAAGAATAATTTTTGTTAAAAAAAACCGTAAATAATTTAAATAAATGAAAATAAATTAATAAATAATTTAAATAAATAAATAAATTAGTTGAACCCCCCCCCCATTTTAATGGCGCAACCTGCGCCATAATCCCCCCCCCCTCCAGTGGGCACCCCTGATTACACTGTAAAAACAGCAGTATAATACTGGCAGCAGAGTTCAAAACTGTAAACTGCACAGTAATAAACTAAAATTAGCAATTTTACAGTTTATTACTGTGTATTTTACAGTTTTAAGCTGCAACCTCTGCTGCCAGTATTATACTGCTGTTTTTACAGTGTAATACAGCTAATTTTATGGTAATAAACAGTTAAATTGCTAATTTTACAGTAATTAACTGCAAAATTGCTAGTTTTGGAGTAATAAACTGTAAAATAGTTAGTTTTACAGTTTATTACTGCTCTTTTACAGTTTTAAACTGAAACTTCAGCTTTTAGTATTATACTGTAAAAAAAAAAAAAAACTTATTTTTTGCAGTGTTATTGTAAAAAATGCAAATTCATAAAAATGTTCAACGAAAATACGAAAACCTATTTTTGCCCAACAAAAATCTATCAAAGATTACATATTACTATCCTATAAAAAGGTGAGTTCCCCCAAACATTTTTTGACTGAACGGGGTAAAGTTTTTCAAG
>JAXGGA010014353.1:0-32375 GCA_038373865.1 Uloborus plumipes | reverse complement strand
TTTCCAAAAAATAATAATTAATGCTCTTAAAATTTCAAGCTAAAAACAAACCAATAATTAAAAATGAATGTATTGTTGTTCATACATATATTTTCCTATAATTTTCAGAGATAAAAATAGGCACTTTTATAACCATTTTCTTGAAAAATAACCAATCATTAAGGGGTTAAGCAGAGGAATGGCTATATGGAGAAGGTGAAGAGCATTAATATACAGTGAACAGTAACTCGACTACCGCGGGTAAGTCAATATTTATTTTTCCTATGGTTGGCCTACTGCTAATTTCAATAGGCGGAAACCTCCCTAACTTGACACATATTTGCAGGAACCTCTATAAATCGACCTCCACTTGTATTCTAGTTCCCTTTTTGTTGCAAAATTTTTTCCCTATGAACATTTCTGAGAAATCCACTAGGGGTTTCTTAATCAGTCAATCTATTATTTTCTGGAACGAGCTCTTACAAAAAATCTTCCTAATTTTATTTCTCACTAGGTGTGATACTATTTAACTTATTATGTAATTAAAAAAATAACAGAAAATAAATTATTTACTGGAATTGATTTTTATAAGGTGAATGGATAGCACTAGTAAGTAAGTGATGCACAACACTCTTTAGGAATTGAAATTATGGAACCTTGGTAACTTGACACCAGCTCAACTCAACGTGTTTTCAAGATCCCTTGGAGGATCGAGTTACTGTGGTTCCATTGCAATAAATGTATTACACGTACGGAAAAAGCTGGTAAATTATATTAAAGTAAGTCAGGGAAATTTTCAGCAGTTGATCAGTGAAATTCGAGGAAATTCATTTAAAACTACAGTGGGTGATTCCGTATGAACAGGGACATAACCATTTAAAAAAATATTCTTTAGTTTTGTAATTTTTTGTGTGAATAATTCTTCTAAACTGTTGTAGCTATGTTGGCAACACTTTATTTTGTGCAAAAGTTTTTTTTTTTATCAGAATGGCAACGCTTGAAAGTCGGCCATCACAAGAATTTGTTCTACAACTATAATTTTCATTAAAAAAGGTATGTTGGTTTTGTAATTTTGTTGTAATAAAATTAATATTTACTGATTGTTTCTTGTAAATACACTCATGAGCTTTTAAAAAAATGTAAAATAAACAGAATCAAAGAAATTATCAAAAAATTATTAATCAATGATATCATTAAGCACATGTAGCATGAGTTACCAAAATGTAGAAATGTTACCCTTGCAAATCTAATACACTCTCAATCACTTCAAAATTTAATATTTTCTTGAATTTTTATCTTTTTTATTCAAAACAAAATTGTCAAAGAAGTTTCTCACCAGTTTTGCTTTGAAATTTGCATAAAATTATTGTAGCGTCTGTTACTACATAGTAACTCATGCTACATTTAAAAAGATAAACAGGGACATGATCATTAATATTTAAACAACTTTTTAGTTCTGTAATATAGTCTGTGAATAAGTATTCTAAACTCTTGTAGCTGCATTAGCAACAATTTATTTTGTGCAAAAAGGTTTTTATCAAAATGGCTAGATTTAAAAGTCAGCCATTATAAGATTTTGTTCTACGGCCATAATTTTCATCAAAAAAGTTTGTTTTTGTAATTCTGTTATCATTAAATTTATATTTGTATATTTTTTCCTCTAAATAGGGGAGAGCGGGGCTAAAAGTTCCGTTTTTTGATCAAGCTCAAAATTCGTTTTGAAAACTTTGTTCTAGAATTAATATTCCGAGGTTAAAACTTAGTATTATATGTCCCTTTGATATACAGACTGTTTTTTGAGTTGTATTTTGTAAGGTTTTTTAATAATTAATTTTATAGCAAGTAAAGCCGAAAAGGAACAACTAACTCCGTCTTGGGGCAAGTTGTTCCGTGGTTGGGGCAAATTGTTCCGATATTAACAAGACGATGAATAACGATGCTGATTTCGAATTTAACCACGTTGCGAGATGAATAACTCCTTAAAAACATAATTTGTATTAAAAAAACAATGGTTGATATTAGTATGACTTTATGTACGGCTGTATGACTATGTACGTATGTTACGCATGTGCGTATGTAGGTATGTCGCGTAACTCAAAAACTGTATACCGTAGAAGATTCTAATTTGATATGTTGTATTTGAGGGAGGTCTAGTTGTGTACCTCCCCTTGTGGTTGCATTCGAATGTTCCCGGGGGGGGGGGGGGGGCTTACCCTTCTTTGGAGTAAATCAGTTAATTTTAATGTAGACAAAAGTGATATGAATTGGCGCAATCACTTGACGATATATCACCAAGCTTTTGGTCGCCAAGTGTTTGACGCCAACTTGGTGACAGCTCGCCAAGTTGGCGACAAATTTGCCGAAGAAAATGATTTCTTGAATTTCGGTTCAATTTTTGCGCTATTGGCGATATTTTGCGAAAAATCCACTGAATGCTGTTAAAATCGGCCATATTTAGAAAATTAGTTTACGCTCAAGAAAAAAAATGGCAACCCATTTTTATTCAACTTTTTTTTTACCATTTATTTTTTTCACGCTAATTAGAACAGACGATTTCTGTAAATCCAATTTGAAATTGATTTTTACTAACTTAAAAACGCCTGTATCTTTTTGCCGGGTGAAGCGGTTAGTAATTTCCAAAGCTGCGCGAGAAAATTTCCTTTAGGACGTATTTTCTTCGATCTTTCTGATGAGACCTTTGCTTTGAGGCTTTTCCTGTTACGACGGGATTTAAAACTTTTTTTGGCGATTGATTTCTTTTTTGCACTAGATGCCGGCAAAATAACTTAATAATGCAGTCGGGACTTATAGACACGCGTTGCTTGACAAAAGTTTTATTCTCAAGGTAGACCGTGCAAAGCCGGGCAACTCACCTAGTAAATAGTAAATTATAACACATTAATATGGTAAAATACAGTTAATACAGTGCAACAAATGAAAATTACATATAATAACTAACAGCTTCAACAGCTAATAAGCTGAGATAATTGGTTCAGTCTTCAGTTATAACAGGGAGCTATCTAGAACTTCTAATACGATTCTCCGAAATTATGACTTTTTAATCAAAGTATGAAACATATTTCGATAGCTTACATGGTTCGCTTTTCGAAAATTTTATATCTAATATATATCTATCGGATAGACTGAATATTTCTGGATTTATGTTTGATGAAATCTCACTTTCGGTCTTCACAGTAACATATAATATTTATTTATATGTGTATTAAGTCACTGCATCACTGGTTCAGATGAATAGGGCAAGACGTTTCTTCAGGATAGTTGCTAATTTTTATGGGGCAAGTTGTTCCGCGGAACAACTTGCCCCAAAAAAAGGGAACAACTAGCCCCAAAAGCACATGTCTTTAAAACATTAAATTATATGTTAGATAACGAAACATAAATAGTTTCAGCGTAGGATATAAGGGTGCACAATCTATCTTCATGTAAAAAAACCAAAAAGCTAAACATTAACTATTCAATTTAGGGCGAAAGACCAAAAACACCAAAAACAAAAATATTTACTTTCGTAAATCAGTAATGCACGTGCTCGGCTTTTGATACACCGGACGCCACTGGGCTGGCTAAAATGGCCGCCATTTGTGCGCTATAACATTCTATTTCACGACGTATTTACAAAATACATGTATCTTTTTTCTTAGCTGAGTTATTTCAAAGGGAACAACTTACCCGCGGAACTTTTAGCCCCGCTCTCCCCTACTGTTAAACATTATAAAGATAATAAAATAACCATTTAGAATCAAAGAAATAATATTTATTATTCATGAATGATAACATTATCACATTTAGTATGAGTTACCAAAACTTGTTATCCTAGCAATCTAAAAACTATCCATTGTTTTAAAATTTAATATTTTCTTCTATCTTTTCATCTATTTTAATCAAAACGAAATTTAAAAAGTAGCTCTCCAGTTTTATTTGATTATATTTGCACAAAACTATTGTAGTAGAAGTTACCATGACCTCATTTTACCTTTAGAAAGTGAACCAAATTTTTACTTATATTAATGTGTAATTATAGGTTGGATTGTATTTTCTTTCAGAATGGCTTTTACAGCTGCAGAAAAAATAAGAAGAAGAAGGCAAAAACTTAAAGATGAAGGTAAGTATGAATTATACAAGGAGAAGCACTGAGAGACTGCAAAAAAAAAGTCATGCAACGTAAAAAAAATGAACTTTATCACATGACTAAAATGGAAAGAGAAAAGATAAAAAAGCAACAAAGAAAGACAGGGCTGGAAGTCTAAAAATTCAAATTTAAGGACAAGATTGTTGCTAAATTTAAGGACAATTTAAGGACATACTAAACTGACATATTTTCAACAATTGAAGCAACTTACCTACATCACATGACGTACACAAATATATCCTAAAAAATTGAGTAAAATCTGGCAACTTGATAAACAATGACTAAAAATTCCTGTTTAAAATATTTATTTCTAAAAAATAAAACAAAAATATATGTATTGCGATTAGCGACTTTCATTTATTTTAGTTACATCATGGCGAACAGTGACAAGTTTTTTAGATACAGCAATAATGCTTTCATTTGCAGCGTCGATCATAATTTGGGCAACTTTTATAGATTTCATATCACTTTTTGAAATTGCCGACTTAAGTTTTTCATTGGCTTCCGCGAGAAGACAATGTGCAGCATTTTCTTCCTCAACTAAACTTCTTTCCTTTATAGCCAATTCCTTTAACTTAGCTTTTGATTCATCCTCCTTCTTTTGTTTTTTGGAACTTGCTTGCTCTTCTTCCTCTGCATTTCGTTTCTTTTGAAGCTCCAAACTAGCTTTCTGCTTCAGTTCTTCCAAATGAGCAGCATATGCACTATGGGATTTCTGAACACTTTCAACTAGAGATTTCGTAACTGGTACGTTTTTGACCACTTTATATCTGTAGACATAATCTTTTACCAATCTTATGGAGCGGATACCCAATTCTGAGAATGAAGCTTTACTTGATGTAACAATTGAATTGTTAATAGAAAATCCACGCTCAGGAATAGCATTTCCATGAGACAAAGTCAAGCAAGATTTGGCGAAAGCACTAAGATTTGGATACTTTTGCATACCAGCAGAATCTTTTATTTTAGAAACATCACTCCAATATTTGCAAATATCCTGATCAACATCATATGTATTAGCAAACTTATCACAAGCATACATACACCATTCGGTGTTAACTGCATTGCAAATGTGGTCTGTTTTTGAAACTTTCATCAAGTGCACCACAAGACGGCTCATTGCAGCTTTAGAAAATTCTTGATTACGCAATGCTGGATGAATGCATTGCACATCTCTTAGAATAACATTAGAAATCGGTAACTTTTTCTGAAAATATGTACAAGTTTCCATGTAACAACTTCTCACAGATAATAAAAAAGTTTTATGCTCTTTTTTATCAAAATCCTTATTGAGCAAATTTGATGCTCCGGATCCCACATTAATTGCATTTCGAGGTGTAACCCAAAACTTGGAGTCACAACAGTCAATGTTCTTTAAGGGCAAACCTTCTTTTTCATTCACAATATCTTGTTTGATGAACTTAAACATGACATTTCTCAAAAGTTCATTCAATTTGGAGTATAGTACGTGAATCAGTGGTGTGCTTTTCTGTAGCAATGTTGAATAAGGCAGAAAACACGAGGCAAAAAAACTAACAAAATGTAAGTACACAAGAGTCATAGGATCTTTCAAAAATATACAAATATTACGATATCTTTCACCTAGTTTTGACACATCATTGTTCTTTGGAAGGAACTCTAAGAAGTATTCTTTTAAAGCTGAATACTGCTCAATGAACCTATCACAAACAGGGGATAAAGTAAGCCACCTACTACTCACGTGTTTCAAAATTACATGATCAGCTTCCACACCAAGCAAAGTATTTATTTGCACATGATGAAAGTCTTCTTGCCTTGCAGCAGACATTCTCAAAAAAATAAAAACATCATCAATCAAACTTATAACATCACAATCTAACTTATTTAATCCCTTTTTCATACCATTATTTATAGTATGCAAAGCACAGGTCCCAATGTCTACCAAATTCTTAAAATTCAAAGAATCCAGATAACAGTTAAATTTTTTCAAAAATAATAAATTCACATTCGGACCATCTGAAGAACATTGCAAACATTTATCAATACTTAAATTATTGCTTTCAATGAAATTCTTCACAATTTCAAAAATCTTAGCAGCATCTAAATGACCTACAAATTCAGATTCACAATAGGACACCACAATATTTTCAAATTTCTCAGACCAATATGAAATGTGAATATCCAGTTGTTTTTTGGATTGCTTCGTTGTTGTTTCATCAAAATAGAGAGTAAAAAAAGACCTACCAATGTCTTGAAACAATTGTTTGCGAAAATAAGGTGCAAGTCCAAATTTTGTTACATAACGTGCCTTTGTTTCTGAAAGTGTGACATTCTTCACAATCATTGAATCATCAAATACCTCGGCACATATTTCTACCAAATCTCCCAAATTCGAAAATGAGTAATTGCATTTAATAGCATGCAAAAGTAATAAAATTTCAGCCTTTATGGCTTTTTCTTTTGCATTAGATGGTAACCACATTCTTCCACTTCCTTCGGTAGCTGATGCCAGTTTCAGAACAGATGAACTG
The DNA here is from genome assembly GCA_038373865.1 of Uloborus plumipes. NCBI lineage: Eukaryota > Metazoa > Arthropoda > Arachnida > Araneae > Uloboridae > Uloborus > Uloborus plumipes. The sequence goes on along the minus strand of JAXGGA010014353.1, from coordinate 25,739 downwards.
CTGACTAAACTCAATTGATTTACTTTACTTTTAATTAGTTTTTTGTGTTTTTCACTGTTTGCATGAGAGTTTATCTGGGAATAGCCCATGCTCGCAATGCTGAACGATTTTTCACATACAACGCAAAATGCAGTGTATTCATCGCATGGCTTGCACCAACTGCCGACGTTGTCCCCATTTTGGTCCTTTTTTCCTTCAGAAATCCAAGATTGATTAAATTTTGTCTTTCGACCCATTGCTTAATTCAAAAATAAAAACACCACCCTTTCACAAAGCCACGCTTAGAATTCGAAATGTAAACAATCAAGAACGGCAGTTGCAGTTACGATACTCTGGCTGTCTTTCCTTTTACGTCAATACGGTTATTTTCACCGATGCCGCAATTCAGAAATACCGCATGAGCGTTCTCAAGTATGATTGGTCGCCTGTACGCTTACGCACGTTTACGCGCAGTAAACACGTGGCAGGCGAAACGATTTTTACCATTTCTTAAGTTAAATTTTTTATTTTTCAAATCCTTACAGTTGAATTCGGTTGAATTTTTTTTAGAAAACTAGAATATTATAGATATTTAAGGACATTAATTGGGAATATAAAAAATTAAGGACATTTAAGGACACTTAATTTTTTTTAAGGAATTTCAGGAATTTAAGGACAACTTCGAGCCCTGGAAAGAGATCCAGAGAGAATGTTGCTAAATCTCGGTTAAAGAAAAAAGAAGTAAAAGCTATAATTCAGTCCCTACAGTCTACGCATTTTGGGGATTTGGCCTCCCTCAACAGAGTGGGGGCCCTAAACTATACTGCTGTGTTAAGCACAAAAGTCGTATCTGCACATTTTAAAAGAATTGAGTTATGGACACCCGGTGGCTCTATGATGTATTTTGGGCCGTGGTAGCCCGATCGGTAAGGCGTCCGACTCCTGACCAGAGGGACCCAGGTTCGAACACGGTCGATCAAAGATCCACCGTCTTGATTAATGGTAGCTGGGGGACGTTAAAAATGTTGTGGTCACAAAGTCCTCCAAGTGAAAAGATACCTCTGGGCAGGGTGTCAATGATTTAAATCACTTTTTATTTTAATCCTTATAAAAATTTTTTGGACAATCACAATTTTATTATTTTTGCCATTTTCTTTTAGAGCTTTGATTTCCATCTAATAATTCGAAAAGTAATCCTACTCATCCTCTTCCACAGATGGTGGAAGGTTGCAGTCCAAATAATATGTATGCACAAATAGCGCTATTTGTTTTGAGCTTTTAGTCCGGCAGTACTGTACTCATAAATAAAAAGAAAAATGACTAAGAAACTCTTGAAAAGGTATTAAAAAAAATATTTAGACTTGCATACTTGTTGAAAGAACAAAAATATTAATGGGTTTAAAACACGAAGATATAGGTCTGGTGAAATACCTAGGGTTTTGAAAAAGAGCTGTAGAAAGCTGCACTTAAAACATTATGGAAATAACTGTTGCCCAGAATTAATATCTGTAGAAGCTGGTCAACTGCAAAAACTCAGGATTGCCAATGCTTAAAAGTGAAAATTATGAAAAAAAAAAAAAAAGACTGCAAATTATAGGCCTTCTGGCTTATGAAAATGTTGCATAAATTGGTTAAAATGTTATTATTTCTCTTTTATTTTGTTTTTTATTTTGTGGAAGTACTTGAAGGTTGGAATTTACACTCTAAGAAATAAAATGTATTTTAAGTTTGGCTCGTTGGAAATTAGGTAATAAACTACTGTCAGATACCTGTTTGTAGTAGAACAAAATTGTAAATGACTCCTAAAATGTTCCTAAAATTTTGAAAAATGTTCCTAAATTCCCCTAAAATTTATAAGAAGTCAACTGTGAGCCCTGAAAACCGAAAAAATTAACAAAATATATTACAAAAAAAAAAAAACATCACCAGCTGGTTATTTCCCATCTCCACACTTTAACCAGTTGTTGAATTTTCTTTCTTTTTTTTTCATTGCAGTGGAATTTTTCATTGTACTCCTCATTTTATTAAAATTTCATGTGATGCTGCTTAATGTCTTTATTTTTTTTAACATTTCTGTATAGTGTTTCATAATTTTGTCGATATTAAAAGTGATTAGAATCATATGTATTTGCATTGAATCCGGTTTTACATCATAGTTTTTTGGTGAAGCTTTACTTCAAAGGTGTTTTTGTATTTTTTAAAACTGAAAGGTAAGTCGTTCATAAATGTAAATTAATTAATAACTGAAGTTTCGAATTTTTTTTTTTTTTTTAAATAAAAAAAAATCCGATTTTTTTGATTAAAAAAAAATCATTGATTTTTTTTACACCCTGCCTCTGGGGGGGTGCTGGGCCAAGGGTTTGTTCGGCTCTTGGTCTGGTTCAAAAAAAGAACAGAGTGTTCTTCAGGGCCCTATCCCGGTTAAACCACGAGTGGTGGTAGGTATGCGGGACCCTGGACTGTGTGATGTGATGTATTTTACCTGCGTACAAAGTTTTATGGTCATTTCAGAAACGGAAATATTTTTTAAAAAATAGCACGGCAGTATAGCTTGTTTAGCTTATAGGTGAATTCAGCCCTGTCTAACAAAAAAAAGTTTACTTAAAGTTTTAAAAAGTTTTGCTCTATGAAAATATTTTTATCTTGTTAATTTTCGGACAATACTTTTCGAGTTTAAAATAATCCTTTTTATTTTATAGTTATTTTTCATTTAACTTGCTGTTTTTGAGTTAAGCGAGATATATACATACATACAATACGCACATACATCTGTACATACAGACGTCACAGGAAAATTTTGTCGAAATTAACTCGGGGATCGTCAAAAAGGATGTTTCAGCAGTTCATATATTTGCAGGTACATTATGCAATTGCTGAAGGGGCGAAAAAGCAAATCAACATTTATTCAGGAGGTGATCAAATCAAAATATACATGGAAATTTGAGTGAAACTTTTTTCACGATCACAATACTTCCTTTACTATATAAAGGAAGCAAAAGAGGAAATTATTCAATAATAAAATGTCTATCAGGGTCGTATTTAAGGGGTGGCTTTTTAGGGTTTGAACCCCCTCTGCAGTTTTTCAAAACTATTCCAAAAAAGGCTTTATTACACTTTTTTGCAGAAAAAATTATTATAACTACTTTATTTTTTAGTTTCTCGTTTATTTTTCAATTTTATTTGAAAAATGAAATTATCATTGTGGAATAATTCTGCAAAGCGCTTTATCCGCAGTGCTTTTTGTTGTTGTTGTAGTTACGGAAAACTAGTGATGCAACAAATATTCGGCTTCGGCCGAAAGCCTAGTTTACTATTCGGCTTTGGCCGAATTCTGAGCAAGAAATTTATTTTATTTTCACACATTGTCAGTTTTATACATTTTAATTTATGCTTGACATGTTTAATGGGCATTTTATATAAATCTTATTATACTATGTTGCATTGCCATTTTTGAAGATATTCACTTATTTTATTGTCAACTAAAAATGTGTCTGCTACAAATCTTGACCAAAACACATAAATAAATCTATACAAAATTATAGGGTAAAACAGAAAAACAAAATACTTTCTCTGGCATATTATAAAGGTTGGTTTGCTTATTTTATCTTATGAAACTAATTTTAATAGGTAAAAGATTTAAAGATAAAATATAAGTATAAATCATGCATGAAACAAAGGACAGCTCTTCCTCCCAGAATAGAATATGTATAAAAATGAAATACAGTACTATATAAATATGTTTTTTTTCCAAGTTTTTTTTTTTTTCTTTTTTTTAATTGAAGATCATAACTAAAAATATAAAAGCATTCATTAATATTCTCCTTACTTAATATTTAAAGGGTATTCTTTGCTATCTTTAAAGTTGTGAAAATCATAGAAAGATGTTTCTGGTACCTACAAACGCAGATTATGATGTAGAAAGGAATAAAAATAAAATTCAGAATTTATTTTTAAGAGATAGATCTCTTTTTCTAGCGATGTTGGTGAAAACAAATTCAAACTTAAATGTATGAGGCTAAGAACTTTCGCCATACTGCCACGGGTGATATTGAGTCAAGCCCAGCCGATTTGTTAAAATGTATAGTGAAATTCAGACTAGAAGTCACCGTGCTTAATATAATCATACTTCACAGAATCTTTCTCTCAATACCTATTAGCGATGCCAGTTGTGAGAGAAGTTTTTCAAAATTGAAATTAATTAAAAATTACCTAAGATCAACCATGAGTACCCTCAGATTATCCAATCTGGCAATTTTGGCTATAGAGCATGAAACAACTGACTCAGTCGATATTGATAGCGTTGTGAAAGATTTTGCTATGATGAAAAGTAGAAAAATAAAAGTTTAGGTATAAAGCAGTTTTCTCTCTTTTTTTTTTTATTTTAAGTATAAATCTATCAGGTATATTATAATTTTATAGCTTTCTTCCTTTTTCAATAAAAGATTTAAGAAATGCTACCAGTGTATGCTGTTTAATATTATGCTGCTTAAAATGTTTTCATTAAAGAAAAATATTATCTCTCATATTCCAGTAATTTTAGAAAAATATTTGAATTTTTCAATCAGCATTTCCTGTTGTAGGATGAATACATTAAAATGTAAAACATGGTGTGGACTGTGGATTAAAAAAAAAAAAATCCTGTTTTCATTCAGTAAAAAATTAAAAATGTCATAATTTCTCGGGCGAGGGGGGGGGGGCAGGAGAAAAGAGAAGGGGCAGCAAATATGGTGCATGCCCTGGGAGACAAATCCTACGCTACGCCGCTGAGCGATACGTCCTTTTGTTTTTATTTTTTATGCTAACTCTTCTATGAGCAGCACCTTTTCATCTAAATAAACTATTGTAACAAAAGGAATAGAACATAGACTGTGAAATTACATTTTATTGATTTTATGAGAAATGCGTTTGGTAAAGGAGCAATTCCATGGTAACAGACGTAGCATTACAAAATAGCTTACAAAGACTAGAAATCTGTTAAACTTTTGTTTTACAGGGCAAGGACTGCTGATGGTCTTTAAAAAAGGTGAGAAAGGTGATAAATTTTAAAACAAAGGTGACTAAAAGGTGACAAAAAAGTAACTAAAAGGTGACCAAAAGTAATTTGCGAAGAAATCAAAAAGCAGAAAATGATTATCCTTTTTCTTGATAGGGCTGGAAGTATCAAAATAAACCATTTTAGGACATACTTTCAAAAAACTTTCAGTGTAAACTATGTAATGTTCAAAGATTTTTCTTTAAAATCAATTAAATTAACACCTGAAATTATGCAGTAAAGTTAATGACGATGTATTTAATGAACATTTTTGTTTTCATGTTTTTAATAGCTCAATGCAAAATCATCGGCATACTTTTTCTTGTTTCTCTGTAAATGCAAAGCGTTAATGTTCACTAAAAAGAGTATTGACAACAGAGAATGAGTGAAAAAATAAAGTTTGAAAAATCAGAAACTTTGATTGAAGCAAAATGTAATAACTTACAAGGTAAAAATAAAATAATGTTGAAGTACAAAACTGAAGATATTATTTCATATGAATAAAAGTGTTAATGTCTCTTGCTTGGGGGGGGGGGGGGGGGGGGGTTCAGAAAATATGCAACGACACATGTCCAATACTGAAGAGAGATAAATTTTTATATCATATTTTAAGTCTTGTGATTTTTTTTTTTAATTTTAAGCAAATCCTTACATCAGCAAAATTACATGTTAAACTTATAAAAAATTTCTTTCCAATGCATTAGTAACTCATTTTTGCAGTGAGAGGTACAAAAAGTAATTTTAAATGAAGTTATTACAAAATCATAATAACTAATGTTATAACAAAAAAAGTTTAAAAAATATATAAAATATTCGCAGGATGCTGAAAAATTGAAACCTTAAGCATGACACCCGATAATACAATTTTAAAAATTCAACTCAAACATTGGAGAATTTTAAAATTCATAAAAATAAATTTACAAAATCTTCTGCAGAGCGAAATATATTAGTTAAAGAAATATCCAACAGAAAATATTCATTTATTTCATTAAAAAGCAATTTTCAATGTTGGCGGTTCATTTTTGAATTTCTACTAGTAGTGGAAGGCAAAGCATCGGTTCGTCAACCCATATGCCATAGTGATCCAGCACTAAGCAAGATTGCTTACCAACGATTTTATTGAAATTTTGAAACTTGACATTATTTTTTTAAACTGAGAGAGTTATGAAGAATAATAATAAAAATAGTATGCAGATTTGTGTACCTGCAAATTTATAATATGGAGGGGGGGGGAGCACCCATTAGAGGTCAAGAGATCGAAAAGACTGGTGCCCTTAAACCTACCTTTAACATTGTGAACATATTTGATATTCAGTACTATCAGAAACTGAAATATATTATTCGGGATCATCAGCAAATCTTAAATAATAAAATTATCTTAGCAGGAGACGAAAAAATGTGCATTTCAAATGCAACGTTTACAAAAAAGTTTGACATTATGAAAAACAATAAGAAGCTCCAAAGTTTGAAAATAACAACTTAACGTAATAATATCACATAAGCTATCAATATATTTTAAATTTGTAAAAAAAAAACACAGCAAATTTAAATGTAAAAAGCATATAGTGAACGAAAATTTTATTTCTATACAGAGTAAATAGATAAACGTAGGTCAAATAGCTTGAAGAAAGGAAAACAAAAACAGACCCTTATTTTTGGCTAAGATTTTAAGCATAGTAGTACTCAATTAAATATGCCACGGGAGAGCAGGAAAAAAGTCCATGAATAAAAGGCGATATTTGCATCTCAGTGCATACGTTTTCCAGATGAATATAAAGCAGTAGAGTATTTACAATGATTAACTTTTGACTAACACGTAATTTGAGGTTTAAAAGAAGGGATATAATGAAGCCAAATTTTGAAACCTGGTCTAATAAAACTGCTTTATAATTTCTCCTTTTTAGATCAGAAAAAAAATCATCCCACTATCAGAAAAAAGTAAGAATAAAAATTATAAAACCAAACTTTTTTTAAAACACTTTTTTTAATGGTTGAATGACAGATTTTTGCTTGCTTTTTTTTTTTCAAAATTAAATTTATTTTCAGGTAAGGAAAAGAACTATAGTCGACGCTCGTTATAACGACCACACGTTATAAGGACCATCCCAATATAACGACCGGTGAGAAAACCCCCAACTGTGTCCCAATATACTCTATGTTCTACCTCTTACAGCGACCACTCGTTATAAAGACCGTTTTCTGTAGGACGAAGACGGTCGTTATATCGAGCGTCGACTGTATTTTTCAAAAATTTTATTTATCAAAAATAGATTTTTCTAAAACACATTTCAAGAAAGGTTTAAAAAGGTGACAAAAATTCTAAAAGGTGACAAAAAGTAACCAAAATTTCAAAAGGTGACTAAAGGTGAGAAAGGTGATTGAGTCCTCACCCTGGTTTTATTTCATGAGCTTAATGAAGAACATGGATTTTACTACCATTTACGCAGTTATATTTTGAAGATTTCCATAATAAATATTGAAATAGAATTTTCTCTGTAATGGACGTATCCTGTAAGATATGTCGGTTATGGAGCCAAAAAACTATCATATAAATAGTGTTTCTGGAAATCTTCAAAATTTTACATGAAAAGAAACAAAAATAATCCTGAAATCCAATGCCCTATTAAATCAGATGAGTACTTTATGATACTGAAAATCGTCGAGAAAACCTACTCAGAACTAGCAACTTTGACTGAATGATGAAATTAGAACGTGCACACATGCCTACTGCTGTGCAGCGAAGTAGTATTAGGTTTCTAAAAAGAAACAATAGCAACTTTGCAACCTGTCTGAATTAGCGGAACCCTCAGGAAAATTTAGCCGAACGAGGAATTTTTCAAGAAGTCATAGAGACCTCTCTTCAGTGCCCCCTGAACGGGGGGAACAGAGATGAGCTTCCGGCACTGCATCCATGGGCCATTTGTTGGGCCTACAACTTTAATGCAAAGGAACAACATATAGCCCGTAAAGGTAACAATCTCTTTTCATTCAAACTCAGCAAAAATTTCGTATTGAAAAAAAAAAGAAAAAAAAAACTCAATATTATGATCGATGATAAGATAATTCAAAACGTTGCAAGGTTGCTCAGAAAGATCAGGAATCCATTTAGATTTTGAACTATTACCACGACACAAATAACCAAGGACAAAACGGGAACATTAAGACAGTCATTTACAAGCTAATACAAGCCCTTATAACAGCTAATTATACGTGTTAGAAACAGAAACGTTAACATAAAAGTATTTGATTGAGTAATCGGAGCTGAACTAGCAAATTAAATTATATATTTGTGTCACACATCAATGAGCTATGAATTGAATACAATATTGAGCAATAATATAAGATGCATTATGCTCAAAAACGGAACAAAACAAAACAAATAATTTGTCTATTCAAAGTAGTATAGTTGTCAAGTATGAGAAATTTAATTAGCTTGCTTGAAAATACACAAAATATGTACCGCACCTTTTAAAAAAGAACATAAACAGAATAGAAAAAGAAGGCAGATTAACGCTTTTGCTTACCCTTATATGATGTTATTTTTTTCACTTGCAGTTGAAAGCTCAATAAATTTAGATTAATATAATTTGAAACAGATTTTATGAATAATATTTAAATACCACAAATATAAACAACAACGATCAACATACAACACACGTATACTGTTGTAATGAAGATGAGCACTGCCGTCTATTGGTTGAAAGCTGAACTACTGTTCGGCCTTATGAAAAATAAAAATAAAACTTTTCATCCAGTATCTATTCCATTAATTTTCTTCAAAATTATTGATATATTCATCAAAAAATGTAACAATAACTAGCGAAATAGGATACATAAGCTGTATTTTAAGTTACAGACGAAAAAATATCTAACTTATTACTGTTTCAAAAGTAGTTATTTTTATTGCTCCACAATTGTTTTGAAATGATTAATGTTCATTTAAATTCAAATATCATGTCATAAGTCAAAACTTTGCTTAATTTTTTTTCGGAAGATATTTCGAGCTAATGGCAACCAGTTTGTTTATAATGTTATGAAGCTATCAAAGCGACGGCGATGATGATCGTTTATGTATATAATCTGTAGTGACAGAATACGAAGGAAATATAAAACTTAATAGGTTGATCTGTTTTTAAACAGTTTATGTCCATCTAATGCTTAATTAGGAATGCAATTCAACTACTTGCCGCATAAGTAATTCAATAAATAAGCATCCACGATGTATTAAATGTAGTTTTATGAGCGAGTATCCCTCAGATGTGTTAGATTTTTAAAATGTGTAAGAAAAAATTTCATAATTCCCAACATTTTCCTATATTATTAATATCATGGGGAATACCTCCTTAAACGTAAGTCCTTTTTGACCATAGTATAGTTCTTCTTTAGAGATTAAATATGTTTGTTTATTTAAAGGAAATTGTCTGCACATTTTTATGAAGTTTCTTAAACTCATAATGCTCTTTTTACTGCTTAATAGAGTGATTTCGGGTTTTTTTCTTTTTTTGATACCAAGTACATGGGTTCTCAGAAAATTTAGTTGTCCTATATTGAATTTATTATCGAATAAGCTCTCTATTCCTGTGAAAAGGGTACTTGACTTATTTAAGGTGCAGAACATAAAGTTGAAATAGTTTAAAACTGAATGATGTTGTGCTACTTATAATTGATATGTACAGTCGAATTGTATAAATTGGTTGCAAATATTGCTGATTTTTTTCACTGTAAAAGTAATCTTTCTTTCCTTAATGAGTGCATAATTTTGTTTCAATTTAATTTATCGAGAATGTTCTTAAAACATATCCATTAAATTTGCATTACTTTTAACTTTTATCAAGGTTGGCAAGTTTGCGGCACATGAGTTAACAATCTTAAGTTAAATAAATAGTCTAAGATCCCACCGCAGTTTATCTACACTCATCACGTAAATATCAAATTAAAGCACATTTTTTTCTTAACGTGATGCACTAAGTCTTCGTATGTAAAAGTGCTCGAAACCTATAGGCAGCCTGGCCTAAACAGGTCACATGAATGTAGTAATTCTACACTCATAGCGTACACTCATCATGTATATATCAAATTAAAGCTGATTTTTTCCTGAACCTGATGCACTAAGGCTGCCTATGTAAAAGTGGCCACAACCTGTAGGCAGCCTGCATAACAGGTCGCATAAATGTCAAATTTTTGCACTCATCACATCTATATCAAGTTAAAGCAGATATTTTTCTGAAAGTGGAGCACTAATCTTCCACTGGAAAAGTGGCTGCAACCTATAGAGAGCCTGGTCTAAACAGGTCACATGAATGTAATATTTCAATATTTATCGTGTACACTCATCACGTATAGATCAAATTAAAGCTGATTTTTTACTGAACGTAATGCATTAAGGCTGCCTATGTAAAAGTGACCGCAACCTCTAGGCAGCCTGGCCTAAAGACGTCACATGAATGTAGTATTTCTACACTCATCGAGTACACTAATCAAGTATATATTAAGTGAAAGCTGGTTTTTTTCTGAAGTGATGCACTAAGGCTGTCTATATAAAAGTGGCCGCAACCTGTAGGCAGCCGGGTCTGAACAAGTTACATGAATGAAGAATTTCTTGTTTGGGCCAGGCTTCCTAGAGGTTGAGGCCACTTTTACATAGGCAGACTTAGTGCATCATTTTCAGAAAAAAATCAGCTTTATCATTTGTTATATACGTGATGAGTGTATGCGATGATTGTAGAACTAGTGATGCAACGAATATTCGGCCTGTCCGCAGAATATTCGGCTTCGGCCGAATACCTAATTTACTATTCGGCCTTGGCCGAATACTGTGCAAAAATGTATTTAATTTTTACAATTTGCAAGTTTTGTGTATTTTTAACTGTTCTTTTTATGTTTAATGGGCATTTTAAATGAAATCTTGTTATACTATGATACTTTGTCAGTTTTGAGGGTATTCACCAATTTTATTGTCAAATTAAAAAACGTGTGCTATAAACCTCGACCATCTTAACATAAAATAAATTTAAACAGAATCATAGGATAAAGCAGAAGAACAAACTACTTTTTTCTTGCATATTACAAGGTTTGGTATACTTATTTTATGAAACTAATTCTTATACATTAAAGGTTTAAATTGATAAAATATAAGCATAAATCATACATGAAATAATGTGGTCAGTTCTTTCTTTATCAAAATAAAATATGTATAAAAATGGAATAGTATGATAGAAATATGCTTCTTTCCCGATCTTTTTTATTTAAAAAAAATAGAATATGAGAATTTAAAATATAAAATAGCGTTTTTTTCCCTTCATAACATTTCAAAAATATTCTTTGTAATCTTTGCAATTGTGAAAATCACAAAGCTAAGTGTTTTCTGTGCAAATAGATTATAATGCAGACATTTTTAGGAGATAGGTCTCTTTCTTTTTCTTTTCTTAAAATTTTAGCAAATTTGAAAAATAAGTGTTTATTACATTTGGTACATGTAGTGAACATCTAGTTCTGAAATGCACTTTCTGGCCTGTTAAGATAGGTTAGGAAATTTATTCTCACTACTTAAACTGTTTCGTTTTTTCAAATAAAGGTTCTAGGAACGATAACAGTTCATTTTTCTCTTGGTGCCTACACGGATAAAGTCTAGAATCATCTAAATATAATTATATTTTTTGTACTGGAATACTTTCAAATATTAACATTTTTCATAGAGAGATATGGTTTGTTGGTGCTAATTTTGGTAAACGTAAACAATAAATATAATAAAAAATATATATGATACATTTCCATGCTGAATCATTTCAGTTTATTTTTTCCCCTTATTTATTTGAAAGAGCTTTATGAAATACTTTTTTAGAAGCTTAAATATAGAGCTATGATCTTTAAGAACAATTGGTAAGGAAATACATTCTTCTTTGGTCATCTTTTTAGTAATATTTTGGCCGAATACTGCCGAATATTTTTGAAGTTTGAACTAATGCTATCATTTTCAAAAAAATTATTCCAAATTATTTTTTAAAATCTTTAGTAATGTATATTGAACTCATAATCATGCAAAAGTATGCTTTAAATGCAACCTGTGCTTTGTTCATTAACAAAAACAAGTCAACTGTTCGGCGGCCGAATAGCCGAATATTCGGCCTTGAGTTTGGCCGAATATTCGGTATTCAGCCAAATTACTATTCGTTGCATCCCTAGACTAGAAACGCTACATTTATGTGACCTGTTTAGGCTAGGCTGCGTAGAGGTTGTGGACACTTTTACATAGGCAGCCTTAGTGCATCACGTTCAGGAAAAAATCAGCTTTTATTTGATATATGAGTGATGAGAGTACACGATGAGCGTAGAAATACTACATTTATGTGACCTGTTATGCCAGGCTGCCTATATAGGTTTCGGACACTTTTACATATGAAGACTTAGTGCATCACGTTCAGAAAAAAATGTGCTTTAATTTGATATAAGTATGAGTGTAAATAAACTGCGCCGCAGGGTTGGCAAAAACCCGGGTTTTTCTGCAAAAACCCAACCCACCCGGGTTTTTCCTGGGTTTTTGTATGTTAAATTTTTTTTTCTTATGCGGATTCATATAAAAATACATTTATTAAGTTAAAGTTCTGAATTGCATTTAATCAATGTCAATGGATCAATAATTAATATTATTAACAATATCAATTAATAATATCATCAACCAAATTCTAATATTTAATGTGTATATTTAAGAAGCTTTGGACAATGGTTTCAGCTATATACTTTTACTACAAATACAGGAATATTTAGGGTGTGAAAGTTTCAGAAACTTAAATTTATACCATTGAAAAATTAAAACCATTTGCACTTGTTTATTAATAGAAATAATCATCTTTTCTCATTTAGCCTGCTTCAATATCTAGTCATGTCATTTGCATGTTTTTTATAAAGCATATTTCAATGATAAATGTGTCTGAGATAAGGGAAGTGTCTCCCCCCCCCCCCCTTCCGATTAACATAGCTTTCAATTGAAATATTTAGAAGTTATTACAACAGGAAATTAAAAACTAAGTGTTTTATAAAATCGTTTTTTTTTTTTTTAATAATCTAAAGAAAAACTAGGTTAACATTAGAACTCTGCAAGAATTATAAATTTATTACTAAATGCTTGTCATAATATTTTAGTAGTAATAAATTGCAGTGGGACCGCATTTTCTTTGTTTTTTTTTTTTCAAATCAAAGAAAGGGTTTAGTGCTTCAAGTCAGTGGTTTAGTACCACTATAATATAGCACTTGAAAATCATCATATACTAAATGGCTTTGAAGAAATGAAGAGCAAAACTTTATTTTTCTTGCTCCAGAATAAAAACAAAAATTGCAGTATTTTGTCATTATTTGACTTCTGTGTTGAATCAAAATTGTTGTAAAACATTAATTAAGCAATTTTTTCCACCTACAAGATGTTTATCAGTGGTTCATTTTCAATTTGTATTAAAATTTGAAATTTGCTATCAAAAAATAAATAAATAATAATAATTAGTATTTTGCAACAAAAAGTAGTATCATCGCTAGAAAAATTTTCTGGATGATGACTTAAAAAAAGAAATAATAATTATTTTATAAAATAAATAATTACTCTTAAGAAAAATTATCTCAAATAAACCTGATTTCTTACTTATTTTTTATGTATAATTTAGATGAGATATTATTATCCACTATATTTGTTGATAATTTAGAAACTAACAAAAACCCACTTTTGACAAAAACCCGAGTGGGTTTTTGTTGGTGGACCCGCCCAGAAAAACCTGGGAGGGTTTTTCTGCGCTGGGCCCACCTTTGTCTAACGGACCTAATTTCTCTCTGGATTGAGCCCTGCACCTATATATTTGATTCACCCAAAATGGCACCTTAGTTGTTCATTTGACTCCTAAAAATTTATAAAAGGCTTCATGATGATATCTAGATTTAAATTCTTATTTCCAACACTGAAATCTCAGTGGGATGGGTAAAAAATGTGGAAGGGTTTTTGATTTTATAAACACTTAGTTTCATTGTCTTGGTCATAAGTGATAAACCTAGTGATACATTGATTTGGTTTGGAAAGAGAGTGACAGAGGGAGTCAGGCTGGGAGCAGTGTCTCGAAATTAATCTTAAATAGTATCTTACGAGAAATCTAAAGATTTCAAAAAAATTAACCATCCCCCTCCATTTTGTTTTCATTTTTCCTAGTTCCTGCTTTCCCGGTTTATGAAAGCTGCATTTGGTACTCCAAAGGATTTCTTCTTGTTGCTAGGACTGACCTTTTAAATTGGAAGATTCATAAGTTTCGCCTTAGTTCTTACAGTGACTTTTGTGAAATTTATTTTTAGTTCTACTTTTATTTAAAAAAAAAAAACAAAAAAAAAGTTAGACAATGAAAAGGGTATTTCATTCACTGAGATTCAAACAAAAAAGAGAGCATTTTATATTATCTTTCTTTGCACTTTTAAAATTAGATTTGCTACATTTTCAAACATATATTGAAGTGATGCTGAATCCATGCAGGGAAATATTTATAATTTATATTTTTATCAACCCTCATCTTTCATGCTAATTTCTGGTTAATTGTATTCAGGACCAGAGTTTCCTGCTGTCTAGCTATGTGTCATAATCTGATGATCAGTACCAAGAAAGAGACTTGAAGGAGATCGACCAAGTAAACTCAAGTAGAAGCTTCCGGACTTTTGTTGCAAATACAAGTAAGGCTTTATCTGTAGGAGCAGTATCATCCCCCTACATGAGGTGGAGTGCTCCTCTACGGGTGACGCTGTTCTGGGGAGAGACCCTGCGAAATTGATTTAGAGTTTATGAAAAATATAAATAAGTTGACTCGTGATATCTCAAAGTAGTAGGAACTTAGAAATATATTTGACATAACTAGCTGAAGCTGAAGTTCCAAGATATCATATCAAAAAGTAATTCTTCCTTCTTGAGACACTTATAATTGGGATTTAAAAAAAAGAGAGAGAGCTAAAACTTCTGTTTCCTTTTCAAAAATGCAAAAGTAATAATATTATTATAAAACTAGAAGTTCAATCTTTAAAAGTTGATCTTCCTTTCGTAAAAATTGAGCATACCACAATTCAATAAAAGGTTATTTATCTATTGGTGTCTAATGTCGACAATAACCCTAATTTCTTCCAGTGAGGAGCTCAACTGATTTAGTTGAGCCTTATATTTTGTACAAAATTGCTTGACTTAGATATGCAAGCCCTGCAATTACACTTTTTTTTCAAAAGTAATTTTTCAACCAAAAAATTAAGTCAAAATAATCTAAATTCTTTAGCATCAACTAATCATTATCAATAAATGACTTGGCTTATTTTTCATTGAATTATAACGCTACACATTTTTTCTCCATTATTTCCAATGAATATCAATATTCTTTGCTCTCAAGTTAAAAAAATATTTTTAAACATTTATTTCAGTTAATTTCTTCTTGTCATCTCTAAAATGCTGGTATTGTGGTTAATCCCGAGCATTGGTGGTTCTTCCATTTTTCAGAGGTGGGGCAAATTTTGAAACTGCTGCCACGGCCTATTTTCAACTTTTATATCAAGCTCCAAAAAAAAAAAACAAACTCCACAGAAATTGGATTGCCCCCCCCCCCCCTCCTTGAAGATAGTACCTAGGTGCAATGGCTTCGGCTTGCTACATACTTCATCCCGAGTATTGTAAAGGATGAAAAATACAAGCATCTTTGACAGACCTACGTGTTATAAATGACTGGGTATTCTTGTCAATCTATTTACCTGTACCTATGTATCAGAAGAAATCAAATAAAAGGACAACTATGCTTCAAAAGCACTGAGAAAGAAATAGTGAATGAAAAAAATGCAAGAGAATAAAATTTAAATATTGTGCGGAAAAGAATATCAATATTTGTACAATTCATAGAATGTCATGAAAATTACAAATTTTTCCCCATTGGAAATTTTGTTTTGGATATAAGGACAACTTTTGTTAAAGAATGAGTATGTATCAGGGTTGGCAAAAACCCAGTTTTTTCTACAAAAACCCAACCCACCCAGGTTTTTGTGGGTTTTTCTGTGTTTTTACGGGTTTTTGTATGTTAAAATTTTATTTCTTATGCGGGTATTGATACATAATGTATGCATTCATTCATATAAAAATATATTTATTAAGTTAAAGTTCTGAATTGCATTTAATCAATGTCAATGGATTAATAATTAATATTATTAACAATATCAATTAATAATATCATCAACCGAATTGTAATATTTAATGTTTGTATTTAAGAAGCTTTGGACAATGGTTTCAGCTATGAACTTTTATCACTTGTCTTTTACAAAATAGAAGAACTGTTGCAAATGGGCTTTCCTACAAATTCAGGAATATTTAGGGTGTGAAAGTTTCAAAAACTTAAATTTATACCATTAAAAAATTAAAACCATTTGCACTTGTTTATTAATAGAAATAATCATCTTTTCTCATTAAGTAGCCTGCTTCAATATCTAGTCATGTCATTTGCATGTTTTTTATAAGGCATATCTCAATGATAGGTGTGTGTCTGAGATAAGGGAAGTGTCTCCCCCCCCCCCCTTCCTATTTTCAAAACCAAAACTGATTAATTTCAGATGGGGGATGGGGCGTGGGGACTTTTAATCGATTTTTTTTTTTTTTTTGAAATAATCTTAAGAAAAACTAGGTTAACATTAGAACTTTGCAATAATTATAAATTTATTAATAAATGCTTGTCATAATATTTAGTAGTTATAAACTGCATGGGGACGCATTTTCTTTGGTTTTTTTTTTTTTTAAATCAAAGAAAGGGTTTAGTGCTTCAAGTCAGTGGCATGGTACCTCTATAATATCGCACTTGAAAATCATCATATACTAAATGCAGTAGGGTTAGAAGAAATGAAGAGCAAAACTTTATTTTTCTTGCTCCAGAATAAAAGCAAAAATTGCAGTATTTTGTCATTATTTGACTTCTGTGTTGAATCAAAAGTATCATAAAACATTAATTAAGCAACTTTTTCCATCTACAAGAAGTTTATCAATAGTTCATTTTCAATTTATTTTAAAATTTGAAATCAGCTATCAAAAAAAAATGAATAATAATAATAAGTATTTTGCAACAAAAAGTATTATCATAGCTAAGAAAATTTTCTAGATGATGACTTGAAAATTGAAGAAATAATAATTATTTTATAAAATAAAATAATTACTCTAAGAAAAATTATCTCAAAATAAACCTGATTTCTTACTTTTTTTTAATGTATGATTTAGATGAGATATTATTATTGACTATATTTGTTGATAACTTAGAAATTAACAAAAACCCACTTTTGACAAAAACCCAGGCGGGTTTTTCTGGGCTGGGTCCACCTTAACCCTGGTATAAAAATTGCTGGGGGAGGGGAATACCAACTTGAATACTAAGTAAGAAGGATCTGATTTGTTAATTGTAATAAATTTCACAACAGTATTTGTATTGTTAAATCATTCGATAAAAAAAATATTTTTTTTTCTTTTTCAGAAATGGAAAACTCCTTACATTTACACCTTACATCTACATGTAATGTGACTTGCTGGAGGATTCAAGATTTTGTTTATCCTGTGTAGTCCCATGAATTGGCATTCCAATGCACTCAGATGGGTAAGAAAAAGAAATGGAATCGTCCCCTTTGTGATAACACTAACCAGTGCTTTCCGCAGGGAGAGTTTTGTATCAATGTAGAACATCCAGATTCCAATAACTTCCAAAATTTTGAGCCTCGGCTGGGTGTAGCCGTACCAAACTGGTCGAGACCTGCTATTCAGTCACAGCTAAGGTGTGAAATATGCGAGCGTGTGTTTCAATACCCAAGTCAGTTGCGGGATCATATGCTAATACATACTCGTGTACGTAGATTTGTTTGTCAAGTATGTGGCATGAAGTTTATGAAAGAGCATCATCTTAAAGCGCACCAAGCTACTCACAGCTCTGTAAAACCTTTTGCGTGCCCCATTTGTGGTCGTACGTTCACATTAAAAGCAAACATGGAAAGACACACTTACATACATAATACTGAAAGGAGGTTTACATGCGAGCAATGTGGGAAAAAATTTTCACAGCCTCAAACTTTAAAAATGCACATGATTTCTCACTCGGATGTTAAACCGTTTGCTTGCAATATATGTGGTAAGGGTTTGTCCAGAGCGCACAATCTTAGAGCCCATATGGCGATCCATCGGAACAATAAACCTTTTAAATGCCATCTATGTAATAGTTCATTTACATTAAAAGGCAACATGCAGCGTCACTTGAAGGAAAAACATGGTGTCACAGAAGCAGAAATACCTCAGCACCAAGAAGCTGCACCAAATTTGTCCAGCGAGAGCTTCATACTTTCTTTGGACCCCACAGATGCAGTTGCCTCACCAACTGGTTCTCGAATAAGTGAGGAAGATATGTCTCAAAACTGTAATCAATCAGCTGATCTACCTCAAAATAATAAGCGTAGGAAAAATCCTCCTAAGAGAGTGAAATGTGAAACTCCAAATAGTGAGCATGAAAACATTAGTAAGAGCTCTCCTAATGAACAAGACCCTCACCGGCCGCCTGAATACCAAGGAGCGCCTGTCTCTTCGTCGGTCAACAGTGTGATGCCGGCTCCAAATAATTTCCAACAAGTTCAATCAAATGCTTTAGTACCTGTGAACAATTTTCCTCCCAATTCTCAGTTGCAATTGTGCAATCCACCAATAAATGTCGGTAATCCATCAGAACATAAACCATTTACTCCTTGTGCTTTGCCAATACAAGCAAGTTTAGGACACTCAGGTTTTGGCCCAGTGTCAGTTGCCAGTTTTTTACCGAGGCCTCCTGGATTTTATGCTGACAGTGGGATGTTGACCGTTCCTCCTAACCCATTCCCTAATGAAAATGTAGAATCCAAATTGCAAACTATACATTCGGCCATAGATGATTTAGCTGGTAAACTTTCTTCGCCTCATGAAAAAGTAATGGCCATCCATGAGGCTTTGGACGAACTCATACATTTACGTCCAGAAAATCCTGCAAATAATTTTAGGTGTGTTAAAAATGAGCGAATGGGAAATTAAGTGAAATAAATATGAATAGGATTTTTTTTAAGACCTTTCATATTTTTTTCACAAAATTTTTAAATGTTTCATTTTTAATAACTTAAAAACATGTTGTCAAAGAAAAAAACAAATATTGGTGACTAAATATGTTCTCTGTAAATCATCAAAATTATGGCAAGTGCCAAAACATTCATATTCATCATATTTCAATCTCTCAACTAATTACACAAAAAATTGAGCTTTTTTATGTGTTATTTTATGTTTTATGAAATGAATTTTAACTTAAAATTTCGCTAAAGTGTGTAAAATCGTCATGTGTGTTCCCGTTAGTTTTAAATGTGCATATCCATTATTTAGCTTCAAAATGTGCACTGCTGAGCATTAAAAATGGAATGCTTCTCAGGAATGCAAATTCAGAATCATATTTATTGTGTGTGAAAAGAAAATCTAATAAAAAAAGATACAAAATATTTAGTCATAACCAGTTTAACTACCAGTGGAAGCAATAGATGTTACAATTCAAAAATGCTATCTCAAAAATTTGCTCCATGGTTTATACACAAAATTGGAAATTTTTAATGACTTTTCAAGGATAAAATATGCTTTTTCAAGGATAGGTTAGGATTATTTTATAGTGAACTTTTTTCAATAATATAATGAGTTGAGTTGGTCCTAGTTCATATATGAGTTTCAACATTTGACAAAACCTTTTGCACCCCACTATAAGAGCTTCAAAATCAATCTTTAATAGTGTGTGCACTAAGCAGTAAGCCCCAAAGCAGAATATTGCTAAATTTGGAACGTACATCGCAGAACAGATACTTGAACTGCTGAACAATTCTGTTCAAATGTGAGAAAAATTTTTCTGCAGAAAAGGCAGATTCTCTGCTATAAGTTTTTATAACTAAAGATACAAAATTTCTTTCAAATTACTCTTACTAGGCAGAAAATCAAAAGGTCCTGCGACAATTGCAGGAACTTACGTCACAAAATCTGCAAAATTTGCTTCAAAATTTTATGTTTACTAAAAGATATTTAGAGGAAACCTATAGATTTCTGCAGAAAATTATCTTTGGCTACACTTATGCCCCTTAATCGCCCTCCTGAAAGACTGATCCGTAAATGATTAGCTATATAAGAGCGATTCTCTGTAAACTCGTAATTGGCTGTCCGAACCGAGCATTTCTAAAATAATTAAGTCAAATAAAGTAATTCTCTCTCTTAATTCAAGTAAAGCCTTGATACTTTGTGGTCCAATTGTATTTGGAGTGATAACATTTTTTTTCCAGAAATTATTTAAGTCCTAAAAACACAGTCCCCTGGCTGTCTCAATCGTATTGTCTAACACTTAAAGGTAATATTTCAAAAAACCTACTTACACTACATAAATTTGGGGATTAATATCTAAAAATAGAATAATGCAACTATATTTTTTTTTAAATAAGGTCGAATTACGTATTTCTAAAACTTAATATCCTCATATAAATTCTGTCTGGAGTTTTTTAAAACAGTCCCCTGCCATAAATTCAAAGCTGCAGTAGTAAAAATCTGTTCCTCTACTTATGTTTTTTGGCATGAAGTTTAAAGTAATCAGTCTAAATTTGCCGAAATATTTGTGATGAAAGTATGCATCTGGGTCGTTGCAAAAAGTCCTCTGGGAAGTGATTTTATCAATGTTAATTAGTTTAATTATGAAACATATGAGTTATTATACCCATGATTTGTGCCTAAATATATAGGTAGTTTTGTAACTAATTATTTTCTAATTACTTTGCAAATATTATGCAACAAAGTGCCAGTACGCAGTCCCCTGTCTAGTTATACTAAACAGGGGACTTGCCCCCTATCATGATTTATCAGAAAAACATAAACTTCAATTGACCCTTTTTCGAATAACAATTTCGAACAAAGTAAGCATTTCCTGAGCAATAGTATTATAATTATATAAACATTTCAAAAAAGCATGCTCAGACAAATTCTGTATGGAAAATGATGAGTTTACAGAGAATCGCCCATAATCGAAAAAATTTTCATTCAACATCTTTGTGAAACCATCACGTGGTTGTACTATTGGCATGTGCTGTTATTCTTAGTTAAAACATTGTTTCCAATGTGATGCTGAAGCACTCAGAGTTCCTGGATGTTTGGAGGAACAGAGGCAGCTCTTTTAGCTACCAAGAATGGATGCATAGTACAGGGTTTTTCATTTTCTGTCAAGAATATGAGCCTGAAATTTTAATTTCATGCTTTTCTTTGCAGTTAAAACTGTGTACTAAACAAATAAACAAATATTCCTTACATGGACCTGTATGACACAGTTTTGATTTTTGGATCACTTTTTTAAAAAGGTCATATTTGTATGCTTACAGCGCTTGAAGTACTTGCAGAACAATTTGGGTAGAATGATTCTAGATTGCAGAGCATCACAAAGTATTCTGCTTTGGGGGAAGTAAGTATTAGATTGACTACCACAGACCAAAAATAACAATAACAGCAGAATATTTGAAAAATAAAGACTAAGATATACAGTCGAGTCTCAACAACTCAAAGTCTTATAACTTGAATATTTCTTTGTCTCAAAGTTTTTATTGAGTCCCAAACTCTTGAAAAGGTTGTAGGATCTTCCTATATTTCGAAGCTTTTAGCCGGTCCCTTAAAACTTTGAGTTATTGAGACTCGACTGTAGTACATTCAAAAATTTAGAAATTAAGTTTGAAATTTTACTGTGATAGCACTATCAGGAAATATATGATGAACTATTCCGAAACACTCGATCAAGTATACAAGACATGATTTTTGAGTATATTGTCCACGAAAGTTTGACATATCTAATGCATCATGCTTAGTCACATGCAATATAAGAGTGCCAATAGTGGAAGCTGCTATGTTGGCCATTTACACTGCTGATTATTGTGGTCAATTATTTAATAATTTAAGTCAAGTTTAAAAACAATAAATAAACTTTAAAAAAAGTTAATTGGAAGGCCTTACTATTCACTTTTTTTGTTGGTTAGTTGTTTTGGGTTTTTTGGTGCAAGAGCCTTTATAAGCTATACTGTGCCAAATGATAGTATTGTGGTATAGTTTTTTTTAAATCACCTAATGAAACGGGTTAAATTTTATAAAGTTACTACTTAGCTTGTTAATATTTCTCTAAGTTTATAATTTCTCTTTTTAATGTCTAGGGATAAAAGCAAACAATGTTAGATAAAGCTCACAGAGAGAGAAATACAGCTGGCGTGTTTTGAAACACAATATAATAGAATTAGTACTTCAAATGTCATTAAAAATAATAGCAAGTGATAAATATCACTCTTAAATCTTAAAAATAGCTCAGAAGCTTAAATATTTCTACTTGTAATTTCTGAAAATGATAGCTCATTTCTTTTTAAAGCAATTTTGAATGTTTAAACAGAATAATGTACTCTAAATCTAAATTTTATTTTTACCTGTTTTTTTTTTCTAAGAACATCATTACTTTAATAATTCAGGGAATTTTCTTCACAAACGTGAAAAATTACTAATTGCAATTTTGTCTTAACTTTTTATACATTATTAATTTAACTATAAACTTTAATAAATTTATTGACACATATTTATTAATGTTAATTTTGTATTGAAAACATAATTCTTTGTAACTCTGAACAGGGGTGATTGTGTTCCGGTATTTTCATGTTCGACAAAACCGGAAATAAAATATTTTTAATTATGCTTTTGTCTTCCCACCTTCTGTATTTTTTTTATTTTTCGAATTTTCGGTGATTTTCCGATAATTACTAATATTCATCAAACAAAAATGTTAATATGCCATTCTTTTTTTTTTTTGACTAAAAACTATTTGAAACTATTCGAATGTATGAAATGTGTCTTGTTTGTTTATGAAAGGCAATTTATTATTCATATGTATAATTATAAAATTAGGTGTGCTAATATAATAGGGACCTTAGTTTTTTTTTTTAAAGCACCCTCCCCCCCCCCACACACATTTTCTCTTCAAAACTTTCAGGTATTTTTTCATGAACTCACAATCACCCCTGCTCTGAAACATCATTCTGTAATTTAATCGCTATTTGACCATTAAAAGGATTCACTGCAACCGGGAATCATTATACTACTGCACTTTCAAGAACATTTCTTTTTGTAATCTAAGGGAAACAAATCAATTTCATACAATTTTATACTTAAGAGTTTTGATCAATACAGTTTGTCCAAAAACGTATGGTATGTACCAGAAAGTAATCTGAGGGCAGCTGAAATTTGATTCTTCAGTTTTGTTAATAAATTTCAACCTTTAAATTTGCTTTTTCCCTTGTAAAAGGTCAACACATATTGTTAATGATCATGAGCTCATAACTTTTCACTCAAATTTCAATTGCATAATCATCATAAATATTGCAACCTGTTTTTAAAATTCTTGCCTATTGATATTTTCATCGTGATCAGAATTTCAACCCTTTTTCATATCCTCCCCCCCCCCGTCAAACTCTGAAAAAGTATTAAAAATGGCATCAGTTTTTTTACAGCTTAAAAAAAATAATAAATTTTAAAATTATATTGAAATAACTTCTAATTATTAATTATTTGTAGGAGGACTATCTTTTTTTCTCTTGACAGAAGTATAGATTTTTTTTTTAAATAAAGATTGTTGTAACAATTTTAAGTAGTAAACAACAAATAAAATCATGTTTATTTGCCAACTAACATAATCAAAATGTACATAGACTGCATCTGTGTATTCTCATTGCTATTTATATGATAACATATATAATTTACATGTGCAATAACAAATGGCCTTTGTTTTTTAGCATTGATATTAGATTTGTATGAATGTACAAACTTGGATTTTTTTCGTCTAGTAGGTAAAAATAAACTTTTTGATTTGAAAAATAAATAAAAATAAGTAACAAAAATGCTTCAGTATTATGTTGCACACATTGCTTTTTTTTTAATCTATTTAGCTGTTTGCAAATTATTCCAATCATCTCAGTTGTATAATGTTCGAAAATATTCAATAGTTCAAAAGTAATAATTTAAAAAACTATTTTTTAAATTTTGAATTCTATCCAGGGAATGTTATTTTATTATCGTAGGAATTTGAAATTTTAGTATCTATACGATAACATTTTCATAAATGTTTAATTAATCAAATGTGCTTATTTAGAAATCCAAGGCTTCATAATTAATGACAGGTATTAAATAAAAAGTTTCCGGGCAATTCCACAGCAACAGACATCAGTTTTTTTACAGAACAGCTTTCAAAGACTAGAAATATGTTAAATTGTTGTTTATTTCACAAAATTAATGAAGAACATGGTCTTTACTACCATATAATACAGTTAAATTTTCAGAAAAAAAAGTGGAATAATAGCATACAGAACTGAAATACCATCATATAAATAGTTTCTGGAAATCGTCAAAATTTAACTGTAAGTAGAATTCTTATTCTTCAAAACTTCATGCAATGAAACAAGGACCTATCATATTTGGAGTCTCTGCAGGCTGTTTTGTTAGCAATCAATGCTTTTTTTAAAAAAACTGGAATTGCCCTTCCTGATAAATTTTCTGTCTATAATAGTATTTTATTAACACTTAAACCCTTTAAGCGCCATGTCTGCCTCGAAGTAATTAATTTTAATTCTTTGAAATGAACTTGAGTTCAATAATTAAGTTCCGAGTTTTATTGGTACTTTTTTCCAAAATTCTGGATGGTAAATTCACCCAGTGAAATATCTAAAAGCGGAATTTTACGTCCGGCCGCTCAAAGGGTTAAAACTTAATTTAATCATAGACTGCAGTTTGTAATGATTTTGTTCGAATAAAATTTAAATCATGCGATAACCCTCACGGGACCATTGAATTACCCCCCCCCCCCAGTCCCAGAATAACATGTTAAATAGACATGATAAGATATCCAGAACCGTCAGTGGGTTAAAAAAGTTGGATAATCGTTAAACCCAGTGTGCTTGATAATTTACTTGATAATTAATCCATTATGTTGCATTAAAGGTACTAAATTGCAATTCACTAGATGAAACATTTGCATGTGTAATGAACAGAGGGTTCTTGAAGAAATAAATGAACCAGGGAAAAACATTCCATTCTTTTAAATTGGTATGTTTGTTCTGAGAAAATTTGTACATATTTATTGTATTGACAACTGACATGAAAATATGAGAAGAGAAAAATGTGTGTCATGTTAAAGTCTTTATTTAATATTCCAAACTAAAAATTACTTGTGTATTTGAGTGCCATAGAGCATGTATGTGATGATGAAAAATAAAAAATGTCATTTTAAATTTTTGTGGAAATACTTGATCAACTTTAGACTGTATTGAATGCTTATTAGTTTCAAAAAGATGTTTATTCACATAAGAAAGATGAAGATGGCAAATAAAAGTACCCAGTGAAAGTATGTTAATTGTTGAAAACAAAATGCAAAGTAGGTGGATTCATATACAATAAGCATAGTTTCTGAAACTTAAAATTACAATGCATAATGAACAGATTTATTAAAACATGAGAAATATACACAAAGCAATCACTTTCTTCTCCTATCAGTTCGTCGTCCTCGTTTCCTGAAATAGATAAGGCATATGCATTAAAGAAAATTCAATTCTACCAACTGAAGATAAAGGAAAAAAATACATCTTTATGAATTTAAAAAAAAAGTTAGAACTATCA
>JAXGGA010014352.1:0-32375 GCA_038373865.1 Uloborus plumipes | reverse complement strand
ATCTTTTCGCTATTCTTTTAAGGTTTAGATGTTACAATATAGCAGTTACGAGTGACTTACAAAAAATGTATCGCCAAATAGAGATTCATGATTCAGATAGAAATTTTCAAAAAATTATCTGGAGAAATGATCCCATTAAGCATTTATTTAAGGCAAACTTTTTTATGATTATGAGTTCAATATACATTACTAAAGATTTTAAAAAATAATTTGGAATTATTTTTTTGAAAATGATAGGGTTAGTTCAAACTTCAAAACTATTTGACCGTATTCGGCTAAAATATTACTAAAAATACGACCAAAGAAGAATGTATTTCCTTACCAATTGTTCTTAAAGATCATAGCTCTATATTTAAGCTTCTAAAAAAGTATTTCATATAGCTCTTCCAAATAAATAAGGGGAAAAAATAAACTGAAATGATTTAGCATGGAAAGGTATCATATATATTTTTTATTGTATTTATTGTTTACTTTTACCAAAATTAGCACCAACAAACCATATCTCTCTATGAGAAATGTTAATATTTGAAAGTATTCCAGTACAAAAAATATAATTATATTTAGATGATTCTAGACTTTTATCCGTGTAGGCACCAAGAGAAAAATAGACTGTTATCGTTCCTAGAACCTTTATTTGAAAAAACGAAACAGTTTAAGTAGTGGGAATTAAATTTCCTAACCTATCTTAACAGGCCAGAAAGTGCATTTCAGAACTAGATGTTCACTACATGTACCAAATTTAATAAACATTTATTTTTAAAATTTGCTAAAATTTTAGGAAAAGAAAAAGAAAGAGACCTATCTCCTAAAAATGTCTGCATTATAATATATTTGCACAGAAAAAACTTAACTTTGTGATTTTCACAATGGCAAAGATTACAAAGAATATTTTTGAAATGTTATGTAGGGAAATTAACAATGCTATTTTATATTTTAAATTCTCATATTCATTTTTTTAAAAATAAAAAAGATCGGGAAAGAAGCATATTTGTATCATACTATTCCATTTTTATACATATTTTATTTTGATAAATAAAGAACTGACCACATTATTTCATGTATGATTTAAGCTTATATTTTATCAATTTAAACCTTTAATGTATAAGAATTAATTTCATAAAATAAGCATACCAAACCTTGTAATATGCAAGAAAAAAAGTAGTTTGTTCTTCTGCTTTATCCTATGATTTTGTATAGATTTATTTTATGTTAAGATGGTCGAGGTTTATAGTACATGCAGTTTAAGTAGACAATAAAATTAGTGCATGCCCTCAAAACTGACAAAGTATCATAATATAACAAGATTTCATTTAAAATGCCCATTAAACATAATAAGAACAGTTAAAAATACACAAAACTTGCAAATTGTGAAAATTAAATACATTTTTGCACAGTATTCGGCCAAGGCCGAATAGTAAAATAGGTATTCGGCCTCTGCCGAATATTTGTTGCATCACTATAAAGAACTCAATAGAATTATTGCGCTTCTCAAGAAAGAAGAATCTGTCCGTAACTATTTTTCTAATGAAGAAATAAAATGGAATTTTAATCCGCCTTCATCACCTCATTTTGGCGGAATTTGGGAATCCCCGATAAAATCTGCTAAAGCCCATCTTAAAAGAATTATAGGAGAGCAAAAATTGACGGTGGAAGAGTTTTCAACGCTTATTACTCAAATTGAATCTTGTTTAAATTCTCCCCCCCCCCCCACCTCATCAGATGATCCGTCCGACCTGTCGGCCCTCACTCCTGGACATTTTCTTGTGAGAGCTTCGCTTTCTTCAATACAAGAAGAAAATTTGCTCAATGAAAACATCTCTATTTCTTATCGCTGGAAATTAAGGCAACAACTCTTCCAGAGCTTCTGGAAGCGGTGGCTACATAAATATATTTCCAGTTTGCAACAGCGATCGAAATGGAGGAAAGAACAACCAAATGTTCAAGCAAACGATTTAGTTCTAATTAAAGAAGATAACGTTCTCCCGCTGAAGTGGAGATTAGACAGGGTAGTGGAAGTTTTTCCTGGTTCGAATCACCATGTAAGAGTTGTGAATATTAAGACGAGCACTGGATTTTTCCAACGTCCTATTCATGAATTAGCAATCTTGCCTATTAGATACTGAACTTTGACTTTTTATAATAGTTTGGAGAAGACTTTGTTTTGTATCAAGTCATCTTTACGTCTATTTGATTATTCATTTTTTTAACTTTACTAACTGTATTTTAGAGTTTATGCACTAATTGTATTTTTAATACTAATAATGTTCTATTTCTATTAATTATATTCAAGAATTTAATTTTGAAATAATATTTCAACGTCGCCCAGTATTTAAGAGCGCCACCTAGGCTTTGCATTAAACCACCGGCATTTTCTAATTGAAAGCAGTCGGTCAGTGCAACTGCAAGCACGTTGTACACTTCAAAAATATGTTCATGCAGCTGTAAGTATGCTGCATCGCTAGTGAAATAAATATATTACAGTTCACTTTGATAGTATTACTTTATGTGTGTGATTGTTTGTAGTCAGCCAGCAGACTTCAAGAAAAGTAAACACTCACCCATCACTGAACGGGCCAGTCCATTCTTTTTGTCCCCATGGATTTCTCATTCGAATCATGTATATTTTTTCCTTTTCAGCAAATAAGCTCATAAGAGATGTTTCTCCAATGTAAATTTTTTTTACAGCAGTAATTCCATATGCATGTCCTTTAACCAAACCTACCTCAGTTCTTGCTTCCATTTCTTCTTGTGATGCAGCCTATAAAAATTTTGGTAGTAAGCATGCATTTTGATTTCTAAATGTTCTTCACATAAGAAAATTTTTTAGTACAAATCTGAAAACAATTACGGATTTGCATTAAACCTCAAACAAAAATTTGCATGATGAAATGCTCCAATGGTACAAAGATATCTTTGAATAGGCCACCAAGTAGGGAGAGGGAAGATCTTTGTAAGTTGATCTTCAACTAAAGTATTTATTGTGATTACAGATGATTATATTTAGAGTCTAAATTGAAATATATTGTAAATTTCATGGTTGCCTTTCAGTGCAGCCTTTTTAGGGTCGAAAAACTTTGACGATGGAAGTGAAAAAGTGCTTTGTTTGAGAATTGCTTCATGCACTGAGAGTCAGCCAATTTTTATTTGCAACTTCGGACCAAAGCTTGATATTTTTACAAGAAAAATATTTTGGCAAGGAATCTTCCAAAATGATGCAGATTTCTGTAAAAAAATTTTTTTAATTTAAAAATACACACAAAAAGTCTGCAGAATGACTCAACTTCCATGGAGGTTCTCGTGCTTTGAATTGATCTGGAAGCAGGAAAAACTGCCGATTAATGGGAATATTTAAAAAAAAAAAAAAAAACTTTTTTTAAAAAATATTTCTGTTTGAGGAAATATGCTGTTGATGCGCAGTGATGCGAGCTGAAAAAAAGACAGTGGTCTTTTCAGAAGAGCGGTGTCTGGACGCCTTTGGTGTAATACATCTGCAGGCCCCAAATTTCAATGACTGCTTTTAACTTTCTTAAAAACTAAAATATTTTGTAAAATCATTTTAGCGTAATTAATTTGAGACTTGTTTTGCATCCTCAATTTCAGGCACTGTGTGCATGTAGTAGGTTAACGCTGCATTTAAGACTATAATGACTACATGAAGCATTCAGAGCTAAAGTTGATCGTCCACTGTGGCTTAATCTACTTCAGCTGTAAAAACCACTTTACACACATAACATTTTACTGTCAAAATCTACTAAGCTCAGAACTGAAGTTGAACTAGTCTACATGAATGCAAATTTCAGTATAATAAAGAAGACAATTAGTAAGCAGCTAACATACACAATAAATAACTTACAGAGATCGCACAACTTAAAAGAGAATGATTATCAATCTCTGATCTCATGGTCCTAAACAAAGCAAGTTTTTTGTCTTCATCTTCATAATACTTTTCTTCTTGCAACTGGAATGTCTCAGCTATACCCCCAGTAAAATCAATCAAAGCATCGCATAAGTTACCTCCATCAAGTGATTCGTAAGAACCAGCTACCCTGAAATGAATAAGAATTACCTTTTAGATAACTAGAAACTTAAATTCAAGTCACTTTAAACCAAAAACTAAAATTCTGGATATGAATTGCTTAAAATAAACTTTGGTTACAGTGCACAATTTGCATCTTTAACAATTCAATAAAAAGAATGTCAAACAAATTGAGTGAAATCAAACAAATTAGAAACTACTAAGCATTGTTCTATTCTTTAAAAGCATTAAAAATATTTTTAAAAAATCTTGTTTAACCATTAAGAACCGGGTGGTACACATGCTGCACCGCAAGCCTTTTTCTTTCGAGGACGGGGTTGAAATCTTGGCTTCTACCCTTTGGAGCAGAGGAGCTCACTTAGTAGGATGGGGAAAACTTAGGATATTCATTACAGACCCATAAGAAATAGATTTAAAAAAATTCCAGCTTTCCACCAATTACTTCTGAATTCAACTGCCCAACCACTGGGCTATTAGTAGAGCCCAATAGCTGAGATGAACTTAAGCAGATGTCTAACAGGAATGCTAGACAGTTTGTGGGGATCTAAACAATGATACCCCAAATGTTCAAATCTGTGGGTAGAATAAAAATCACAATCGCACAGAATATGCCCTGAGCTTTCTTCTACCTCTAGGCAGCCTCTGCAAGCTGAGTCATCAATGATACCCAACAAGTTTAGGTGCCTATTAAGAGAAGTGCCCAGTGAGAAGTCTAATGGACATCTTGATCTAACTTAGTAGCTCTCTGGACCTCAACCAGGTGTGACGTTGGTTGAGAGCAGTGGTCGGAAGTAGCGCGCTACAAGTAGCGAAACTACTGTAGTAGCTATATTTTTTAGTAGTTTGTAGTGTAGCGCACTACTTTTTTAAAAAAGTAGTGTAGTGTACAGCGCGATACAAAAAAATTGTAGTTTGTAGCGATTTCAGGAAACTACTTTTTACTGCAGCAAAAAAAAAATCAATCGAGTCTGACTGGCGCATATCGTACACAATTACATTAGTGAACGTTGTGAGAAATATGAATCATACAAATTCGAGCTGACCTCAGGCATATCATTTTGACGCCGCTCCGTACGTTCTACATGTTTGACAGCATTGGTTTCTTTATCATCATCATTTTCTTATCTGCCAATATTTGCATTGAATATAGTGCATGGCTGAGAAAGGAAAATGTATGAATAAGCGATAACTGAGAGTTAGTATTTTATGGCAGCGGAGAATGTTATGTAAATGAATGCTTTTGCGCTCATTTGGATTATTGTTCCAATATCCACCAAACATGGAAGCAATTTGAATAGAAGAGGACAATATTGAGCTGCCCTACTCAGCTTAATAATAAATACTTCACTGTTATTGAAAAGAGTGAAAAGAGGAAATTTTTCAGTATCGTGCAAATTTGCACTTTGAACAAAAAGATTGCTGTTTCTAAGTCATCTGCATACAATTTAAAATTGCATATTGAAGCAAGTTAAGCATTCTTGGTTATGTTTCACATTTCAAGTCGCTTATTTATTAAAATTTCATAATGAATACTAGTATTGTTTAGTATGTTTTTATATTTCTTTAGTTTGCTTCTTTAGTGATTGAGTGTTGATATATATTAAAACAATAAAAATCAATTATTAAATATTTTTGACATCATTTCATATAATTGGAAAAACGTTTTCATTTCATTTTGTCAGTGGCGTATTAATAGGGATGGTGCCCAGGCCTGGACCCAACCCCTCTGAAGCTCAAAATTAAATTCCTACAATGAAAATTCAATTTTTTCCTCTCTTATGTTTAAAAGCAGTTTTTCATAATCTAATTAATTTTACGTTTTGTGTGTCTGCGTAAAAAGTAAATCAAATTATATGTAGTTCTATTTACGTTTCACAGTAGCCAAGTTGACTAGTTTTGCGATAGGCACCACCTGAGGATTTTTTTTTTGCTATGCCTCTGTATATCGATTGATTACAATCGTCTAATAAATAATTGCTGTCTTATTTTCTATTCTATTTTTGTTTTCAATTTATGGCTGGCACAGAGTCGCCAAGTGCCAAGGAGGGCCCCATATCAGTTTTAATGCAGGACTCCAGCACCCCCGTTCCCGCTACTATTAGGGGGGTCGGGCTCCTAGTTTCTCTTCTAGGGGTCGGGCTCCTAGTTTCTCTTCTAGGGGTCGGGCTCCTAGTTTCTCTTCTAGGGGCCGGGCTCCTAGCCTTGGCTGACTTGAGATCCCGATGGCCATGTTAATATATAATAATATTCTTGGAAGAAAAATTGTACCGACTTCAGTTGGCAAGTGCTCTAAAAAGTAAAAAATATTTTTTTTTTCTTTGAACACCATCGATACTACATTCAAACATCAGTTTTGAAGTCGGCGCAAACACACTAAGTAGAATCATTCAAAACTATAATTCAACTATAAATATGAATTTCAATGAATCCAGGTTCTTTAATCGCATTCGCATACACTACATTTACAACAACATATTTATGTAATGGTACAAATATTCAGCTCCTAATTTTCAATGGGTCGGCAAGTTTCGCTCTAAAAACATTATTAAAAATGTGCAGATTTAATGCTTTCAACCTTTCAACATTAAAATCCTTTCTTGCGTTAAATATTCTTGAAAATCGCAAAGGAAAATCGGAAGGATAAATTGGTGGAAAGGGGAGGGGGAGAGATTAAGGCAATTCTCAGTTTTATTTCTTGTTCTCAAATTAGCTGATTTATTAATCTAAACCATTTTTCGAATTTTTCACCCAATCTTCAAACGGTGTATGTTTTATTTTTTATTTTATTTATTTATTTTTTGAAAAGTAGCGAAGTAGCGACTACTTTTCAAAAGTAGTTGTAGTTGCTACATTTTAAAAAAAGTAGTTGTAGTTGTAGGAAACTACATTTATAAAGAAGTAGTTGTAGTTGTAGTTTGCTACAAAAAAAAGTAGTTTTTCCGACCCCTGGTTGAGAGCTGAGCCAATATTTTGAAAAGTGCCAATTTGAAGTTGGAGTTTTCTGATAAAAAAAAAAAATTTTGCAGAAGAAAAATAATATTGGATTCTAAGTCTAAATGCAAGAAAATAAAAGGGGGAGGTCAAGGAAGTTATTTACCCCCTCCTTAGATTACTCACTTTTAAGCCGTTACAGATCTGATGTTAACATGAGCTACATATCTGAGTTTATGCTTTCAGTCTTCATTAACATCTCTAAAAATGATATCATTTCCTTGCATTTTTGACATAGAATTAAGATAATTATATTAATATATATATATATTAGCTAAAAAGTTAAATTTTATTATAAAAAAGAATTTCTTGGAAATAAAAATGAGCGATAAGGCTTTTAGATAAAATAAATTATGAGATTACCAAATCCAAGCTAATAAAACATTTGTTTTGTTTTGAAACAACACACAACCTCAACTTTTTCAACACACAACTCTGCTGCTTGCTTTTCTTTAATTAGTTGCAGGAAATTTAATTTCTTGATCAGAAATTCAAATTTAGCATGCTAGTTATTATCCAGTTATTTAGCGAAATTATGAGAAATTGAAGCACCAAAATAATAAATAAATAAAATAATAATAATTAACAGTGTCAATTTTTCTTATTTTACAAACTTCTATTGTCAGGTCATACAAACCACAAATGAAGCAATTGTACTAAAACTCTTTGCTTTTAATTTTTAAGAACAAAAATATTCAATATATGGCTAAAACCTATGATTTTTGCTTTTTAATAATTCTGAAACGTGAGAGTTAGTTCGGTAACATGTTCGCTGTTTTTCAATGTTACAGCTCTGATTGTTACCTATCTGACTAACCGACAAAGTTTTTTTTTCTATTTCCGAGTCGATCGAGCTAAACCAAAATCAAACACGTGGTTTTTTCACTTATAATAAAATTACTATACTTATATATAAAATAAGTTTTAAAATAATAAAAACTGCGCATTTTAGCTCATGTTACCGATCTGATGACTTAAATGACACACATTTTATAAAATCACTTTAAAAAATCTTACCTGCAATTTTAGATTCAGAAATGCAAATTTTTAATTACGATGCTATAAAACATCATACCAGGTACTCAGTATCACGTGGTATCGGTTCAGGAAATGATTTTGGGAGCTTAAATATAGATCGAAAGTTATTGTTACCGCTCTGACGCGGAACTGAGGGGCACGCTTATTTCGCATTCCCTAGAAAATCAGAAATCAAGTAAAACAAAAATGAAGTAAAATATTAACAAAGGGGTAAAAATAGAATTGTTTTTTTTTTTTTTTTGTGCCAGTGCGTTTTTTTTTGGGAAGTTAGAAAATGCGCTTAAGCTGTTTGCATGCTAAGCTTTGCTACTGGGGACACGTTACCGATCTGATTTTTGAAGTATAAAACAAATATTTTCTGAAGAAAAAAAAAATTATTTTTCTGATGTTATTAGATGAAATGAAAGCAAAACCTTATCCTCTTTCTGGGGAAAATTATTTTTTTAACTAGTTATTGAAATACTAGTGAAAATGCACTTGGGACTCAAATTGGCACTTTTCTAAATATTAGCTCAGCTTTAGGTTGTCTCTGTGAGTCGGACTGAAGCCACCTGACATACGAGTCATTCATAAGCAGGTTTCTTTAAGTATTCCTGACTTTGTTGTAGGGCAAACCAAGAGCAGGTTCAGGATACACAAATGGTGTATTGGAGCCCGGTTTGGCAAGCTGATCAGCAACTTTGTTTCCATCAATGTCACGGTGGCCAGGGACCCAGTAGAGAATAACCTTGTTCCTGCTGGCGAGCCTTACCTTATTGGCAGAAAATTTGATTTCATGCCCCTGACTTTTTCCTTTCTTTTAGGCACTTTTTATGCAGTACATACATTTAAAACATATAACTATACATTACATATTATATACAATACAAAGGGTGTTCCCGTTTAATCCACAAGACATTTATTTTTGCAACCGTCAGTCTAAGATGCAAACTTCCAATCACAAAAATATTCAAAATAAGATGCAGAGTTAAGATATTAAGAGTTTGACACAGAAAGAAAATTAGTAAAAACATAATAATAAAGGAAAAAATATGTAATATAACTTTAAAATGGATTCTAGGTCCCCTAACTTACATTTATGAAAAAAAATCTTTATTGAAAAGTAATTTCAACACAAAAAATTTGAAGATAGGCTATTAAAATTCAGAGATATTCCAGTTCACAGTTTTTAGAGCAGGTGCAGAAGATGAGATTGGAACATATTGCCCTTTCAGTAGAATGGCAGGTTGTCAAAGCAAAAATACAAAAGTTTATATTTTTCATTTTTATTGAAAAACAAATGCTAATGCTATGCTACGATCTGAAAAAGCACGCTAAAAAAGCTCGTACAGTTTGAAAAAGAACACTGCATATACACACATATAATATTTAACCCTTGTTAGCAGCCATATTTCCCTCAAAGAACTGTTATTAATAGTGAGTGTAAAATGGTATAGGTCAAAAAACGCTGAGAGTTTCATATATCGGTGAATATTAATCATACTAATGTCAGCTATTTTGTGCTTAAATTGTTTTTATGCTCTTGATTTCCCAAAATAAAGTTATGGGACTTAGGTTCCATATAAAAAGTTAGATTTCGTATTTTTTGACTATGTATTTTTCGCAACTTTTAATGCCTTAACTCTGCAGCTTATTTTGATTATTTTTGCAATTGAAAATATGCATCTATGACGAACAGTTGTGAAAATAAAAGTATTGCAGGTTAAACAGGAAGACCTTCGATTTATATGTGGGTGAAAGGATACAATCAGATCAGTTTTCAACAGGGATAAAGCCTTGTTTGGGCATGAAAGAAACTTGGCCATGAATAGATGAGGTAATGTCAAAAAATTTCAGTTTATAAAAGCATTAACAAACTACAGACAGTCTTAATGAATATGTCATGTTTCAAGTTAATCCTTTTGAGTTTTTACAACTGTATTTACCTTGAATAACTCAAATATCATTCTACTAGTGCATTATGATCAAACAATTTGTTTTTCCAACATTTTGATGTTATGATTGCAATTAAAAAAATAGAAAAACTAGATACTGGAAACTATATATACTGGACATAAAATGTACAACTACATCAAGGGAACATAATAGCAATAGCATTACAAATCAGGAGCTTACTTTACACATAACATCAAAATTTTCAGCTGAATATTATACAAAACTTCTTCAATACAAATAAATTACAAAAACTTACTTAGCATAAGCTTTTTCTAAGAGCGCACCCCAAAATTCATTTTTATCTCGTGATTTAATATAAATCAGCTCCCCAGCAACAGTTGGTAATCTATCATCAATCACAACATCATACCACCCATCAAACAGAAAAAATCGGAAGTGAAATATTCCAGCATAGTTTTCAGGTTGTTCATCATTCCACTCTTGAAGTTCCATATCAGGAATTACCTAATAAATAATTAAAGGAGATAATTGAAGAACAAATTGTAAAAAAATAATTTATCTTATTATTCTATTTAAATTATAAATCATTCAACTCTTTTATCTGCTGGCAGAAAAACATTTTGCTTAGCTAATATATTATTTCGTCATAATACAAGCAGATAAGTATTTAAACACAACTTTCTTCTTAACTCACAAACAATCAAGAAAAAAATTCAAACATGCACTTATCTTTTTCAATTCATCAATTTAGGTTTCTCATGCCTAAATTGAAGAATCTTAAGAAGCTTTTGTGCATTTTTGACTTACTGTCTTTCTTGTTTCAAAATTATCCAAACCACTTAGGATGTCTCTTTGGAAGTACAAAGAATAACTATTTGCCTTTCTCTTTACTATAATTTAAATGATTTAACACTTCACTATGATTTTTAAAAAAATCTTCAGCCATCACCACTCACGAGAATAGAGATGAGAATGGAATTCACCAGGATGTGGTACTTTAACTCAAAACAAATAGAGAGAGAGTAGACTTACTTTCCTTTTGATTAGTTTTCACTAGTATCAAAAGGTTATTTTGTAAATAAGTGAAAACATTAAATTCCTTACACTAATACATGATGTATACTAGGGTGTGGTTCATTTTTTTTTTTTTTTCTACAGACCAAGGCTTACCCTTTTTTCTTTTACATTTATGCATAACATCACTCACTCTCCTAAAAATTCAGCATTCTACTCTTAATGGAAGATGGTGCTCAAACATCCTTCATTTTTATGCTTTTTCGTAATTTTTCATATTCTGAGTTTTTTAGACTAAAGAGATTTTTTTTACAAAAGAATTTTTTCAGTTATTCTTATTTTCCAATGTTAAAACAATGGGAAAGTTTCTTAATTGTTTGCACCTGGAGACACTACTGATACAATCAACTGTTTGGCGGTACGCAGCAGAAAATGCAGATTGCGGTAAGACTTGTGCATGTTTTGTGTAATGGTTTTCAAAAATTTTTAGGCATGCCAAAATAGAGTTGCAGAGAAACTGCAGAAAATATATTTTTATGCTTTTAAGTAGTGGGATGCAGGGGAAAAATAGCAGGATTTGAAGTTTTATACTAATAGTGCTAAACTAGAATGCAACTTGACACTACACGTCACTACGGGCGGAGCCAATAAGAGCTCACAAGCAGTCAGCGATCTCCTCTAATTTGCCAAGTAGGCTGTGACGTTTTATCTAGCTGGTTTTTCATAGGCTAACGTCACGCAAACGTCATGCTGACGTCACGATGTTGTTGTCAAGAAAGGTTGCAATGTAGTATACACTGGCACAAGGAGCATGAATTAAATGATAAAAACTAATGACACAAAATAAACTACTGTAGCTAGTCTACCATTATCATGTCATAGAACTAAGTTAATTTAGGTAACGATATTTACTTGGTGCTTGCTTTGGCCATTATATTCCTCGGTAGTTCTACTCTTTAATAACTTTTTTACTTCAAAACAACATTTTTTACTCTAAAGCAAAAAATGTTTGGCAAAGAATTAAAATAAAAAAAATGTTAAGTATGGAACTGAAAGGAGACTAACAAGTTTGAAAATTCAACTGTAAGCTTTTTATTAAATCTATAGAAAAATCTATAATAACTATTGCTGATTATAAAGAGATAATTGAGTTGTTATTAGCCATTTTGGGAGTCTACCTAAGAAAATTCATTGGTGAGTGATAGGTGCTATTTATAATGCTTGGTGGATGGCTAATCTCTTATATGCCTTCAAAATATTTATGTTCGAATATCAGAGGGATATTTTTTATTTAATCATGAGAGAACAAACCTAGATCTAGATACAATAATTTCCACAGTTTCAGTGCTTTTCTGCTCAGTAAAACTTTATTAGAAGCTCCACTTGCTATTAAAACTCCTGGGAATATCTGAGCTTGGAAAAACCTCAAGAAATATGAACGATCTGGAAATGGAAATAGTATCTAGGACAGTTTTATAAAAGCACTTCTTGCATCTATCTAATGAATTAGTTAGTCTGACTTTGTTTTTCAGATATAATTCTAGCTGAAAGAAAAGCAGAAAGTGTTATAGGAATAAAGATTTGAAAGATAACAGGTGTAGTGCAGAACAATTGGGGTTTTTTTTTTAACATGAATATTAGAGATTATTTTCTAACATTCCTCTTCCTGCAGTCTCAATGAATGCAAATATAATATCAACTACAGCATTGGCAAAAAAAAAAAAGCAAAAGATTGAATGACACTACTTAGTGGTGTAACAATAGGCAAAATGCCATGGGCCCCTGACCTAAGAGGGCCCCGGCCCAAGAGGCTGAGAGCTCAGAAATATTTTTTTACATTGTACCCAAGTATTTAATTTTACTTGAAAAGTATATATATATTTTTTTAATTCTGCTTAAAATCCAAAGTGAGACAACTGAGGTTCATAATACAATTTCAAGCTAATTGGTAAGCATTTCAACACATCCTAAACAAAAAGACTTGCGTTCGAACAGAGCTACTGGTTAACTGAGTTAGCCCGTCATGTGACAGGTAATGACGTTAGCTGTAACTGCAATGTGTTTTCATTTACGAAATCAGAAGAACCGGAAAGGTATTAACATGAATTTGAAAATTTAAAAATGAAAGCAAATGTGTAGCAGAAAAATGGTCCATCACTCCTGAATTTTCTAAAACTCGTCAGAGAAGGTAATATGCCATTTTGATTAGCTTTGCGAAGATGAACGTCTCCAAGATCCAACAAGTTTGTTCAAAGTGAACATATTTTATCGAGTATTGGACATCATTATTAACCAACTGAAATCTTGTTTCCTTCCGATGAATGAAATTGTTTCAAATTTCAGTGTTTTGCAGCCTTCAACTTTAAAAGTTTTAAATTACACTAATCTATTAAAAAAAAAACTCTAGAATTTGTTGAGATATATAAAAAAGACATATCTGAATCATTTGCCACGAAAATTCTCAGTTTTCGATCCACTTTCAGAGACGAAATAGAAAAATCTTCATGTATTAGGGATCTTGCTGATTTATTAATAATAAAAAATCATTTTATGTCCTGCAGCTTTCCTGAAATATACACTGCATTAATGTTATTTCTTACAATTCCTGTGATTACAGCTAGTGCTGAGCAATCATTTTCAAATTTAAGAAACTCTATGGGACAAGACAAGTTATGTAACTTGTCTATTGTGTCTATTGAAAATTCTATTGCCCGATCTTTACACTTTGATGATGTTATAGACACTTTTGCGGAACAGAAAGCTTGAAAAATAAGATTTTTCTTAATAAATATCTTATTGGAAATTAAATTGTTCTTTTTATTTCATTGTAAATGTATGCAGGTTTCCTCATAATGCTGTTCCTTCACCAAAAAGCTAGCGAATAGATGATGAATGTGAAGCCTCCAATCCGCATTGGGCTAGCGTGGGGACTATAGCCCATTCCCTCTCGACAAAGAGAGGAGGGCTATGGCCAGTAGTAGGACAAATACAACGTGTAATTGAGTACGTTGAAAATCTCGAAGTTTTTAAAAATTACACCAAGTACAATGTGATGATTTTTACTGATAGGGCCCCAACAAAACAACTTACCACTGGCCCCAGAAAGTATAGTTACACCACTGACACTACTAAAGGAAATTTTCAAATAATTGAAGAATTGAACAGAATTTTTTTTCAATAATGAGGACGATAAGTAGTTTCTTTTACTAGTTGTCGAAGAAAATCAAATAGCTATCCTTGCTGAGACAGCAAAATATTCAATGCTAAACGTCTTATTCTCAAAAAAAATATAGAAAGTAGAACTGCAAAGCAAGAATCTGCAAATTCAGTTAAAACTTATATGAGTGTCTAAATAGCATTAAATGTACTGAGCAGTAAGTCATAGCCTTCAAGCCAGGGCTAAGGCATGAATACCTGCAATATACTTACCGCCAACTCAGTTTTATACCAGCCAGATGCAATATACCTACCGCCAACTCAGTTATTCCATCCAGAGACAGCAGTTTTGTCCTTTTGTGGACTCATCAGTCTGGAATAGAAAGTAACTAAGTTGGAGGCACGTAATTTCTCATAGAAGCTAAGAGTCAAAAACATGGTGGCAAATACAGAAGTTTCATTTGCAAGTTGTGCCGCACTATTGCTGCGGCCTCTCATTGGTATGCTAATTCTATATTAGCCACCAGTTTTTTGGTACTCTTAGCGTCTGTAAGAGATTATCTGCCTCCAGCTCAATTACTTCCTTTTCCAGACTGATGAGTCCACAAAAGGACAAAAATGCTGTCTCTGGATGGAATAACCAAGTTGGCTGTATTTTGCATGTAGCATTAAATGTGTTTAAATATTTTGGTTTTAATTTAGATCTTCTAGTTAATTTCAGTGTAACAACACTGCATAGCAAAAGACAAACTTCAAATGCATCAGACACTATTCTTGCCGATTTTTCTGCAAAACGACCTATTGAATCCAAATATGACCAATATTTCCCTTTCACAGTTATGCCTCTCCCTATTTTTTTCAGCTTTTGACATTTTATAATGTATATTTGAACACTAATATTGTGTATTACTATATCAAGAAGTGATAAACAATGGAAGCGATGCATCCCCAGAAGTATAAATATGCATTAATGCTGTATAACAAACATACTTAATTTAACTTACAATGTTAATTGTATCTGAAAGTAACTGGAATAAACTTAAGTAATACTGAAAGTTTTTTTTACTGAAGGAAATCTACGGCGTAACTTATATGTAACATACGATGTTTCCAAGGTTTAAGAAAAGTTTTTACAGCTTGAAAATTTTTTGGAAGTGGGACTCACAGAAGTGGGTCTGCTACTCTTGTTTTGCACCAAAAAATCAGTGAAAAAATTTTGAATCTGGAAAAAATGAGCTGTTCATGGTATATTAATTATTTTAGGGAGGGGGAAACAGCCCCATGAGTATCCTAACTTGCTACAATTGTTAACGATTTTGAACTTTTCATGCTTCAAGCGCAAAAGAAAAATGTTAATTATTAATATAATACTTAATTCCCCTTCAAATAATAGCTATGAAGTTGTCAAAAGCTGAAGAAAATGGAAAGAGATAGGGGGTGTCATTTCCAAAAAACTGGGAAGTGATGAGGAAAAAATAGTGGCTATATTTGGATTTAGGGGATCATTTTATAAGAATCAGTAAGAATGATGTCAGAAGCATGTTAAAAAAACTTTTGCTTCGCTAACAGAAAACACTTGAAATTGACAAAAACTTGAGAGCTATTTGAGCTTTGAACACCATCTTATTATTTAAGTAGAAGGTTGAAATATTAGGATGGATAAAGGGTTTTAAAAAATGAGGGACAGTCCTAACCTGTAGGGCAAAAAAGAATTTTTTACCCTAGGTTCGTGAACCACCCTAGTATATACTCATTTTTGAAAGTAAAAGTTAAAAAGTTTTTAAGGCCACACAAAACATTTTTAATAAGCTACCCAAAAGCTGCAGCCATTATGAACCACTTCCTGTTCCCTCTAGTCAATGAAAAAAGGGAAGGATTTTAAAAACAAAATATGGTGGAAAATATTTCTACAGTTTTACTCAACGTAATACTAAAATGCGCACTCAAAATATTGAAATGCAAAGAAAGCATAATATAAAAATTAAAATAAAAAATAGAAAAAAAAATTACTTTGTTCCATAGCTCCTTCTCTTGAGCAAGAGATGAACAAGCTGCGACAAACCAGCAGTTGCCTAACATTCCTTGGATCACATCACAGCTGCAAGCACCATCAACAAATAATTTTGGATTCTGATGAATTTCCTTCAATAAAAATGCAATTTATATAAAAATAATGATACATATTTTTATTAATTTTCGAATTGCATATATGTTAACTTATATACCTGAAAATGAGGTTGAAATGAACTTATGTGATCTTGAGGTTGAAATGAACTTATGTGATCTTTCAGTAACGTTGGGAAGAGAGATTAACTTCTTTTTAATACGATTTGAGGTTTTTTTTTTTTTTTTTTTTTTTTTTTTTTTTACGAAATATATTGTAATATAAAGCAGTGAGGTTGTTAGTGTATATAACCAAAAGTATTACACCCCCCCCCCCTTTTCAAAACTTCACATTTTCACCAATTTATCGAAAAACAAGAGATCAATTGCACTACAACATCTTTCACATAAAGTTTGGGATCCAGCTGCCACTTCCAAAAATTAAATACCCAAGCACTAAGAGGAACAGCAACAAATTGAAAAAAAAAAAAAAAATTTTTTGATCATCCCTCACCATAAACAGTTGAGAGTAAGCTGCTAATTTTAGAATTTAGTTTACTTACCACGTACAATTACATTGCAGATTTTTGTGAAAGTATCATACATATTTAAGAAGATATTAGCATTTGTCTCAAACATACAAATTTTATTTGCAAGTTTTTGACTCATAACACGAAGAGTTTTCTACCAAACCTTACCAAACTTTCAGAACACTTGACAGCATACAAAAGAAATAGAATACTAAAATTTCAAATAAAAAATGCCAAAAATTTATTGAAATATGAATATTTAAAGTAAATAGTTTTTAACTGTGCATGCATGAAAAATAGCAATTCATAACTTTCAAAACTTTGTAGTCATATACATGTGGTTAACCATAAAAATATTTTTTTTATGGTTAGCGTATTTTCCGAAATCGTGAATTAGGCTTAGTGGGAGAAAATGCTCCGGCCCGTGAGTGCAGTTCATGTTAACAGCTGCCGGCCTGAGAGAGCTTTTCTTCTGCGGGCTGCCTTCTCGAACGGGTTAAATCATATAAATGCCTCAACTCATAAAAAAGTTCACGTTCAATATCTTAAAAAAATTAGAAGATATTAGAAATCTAATAAGCTGCATTTTAATGCTTCTCCAAAGCGCCAAGGATCCTAAAGGATTGTTCCCAAACAAACCCTTTTTATCGCCGATCACACCTTAGAAACACTGAAAGATTGAAAGCCAAGTGCTAATTTGCAAACAATCTCTTGGGATTTATCACCTATCTAAGAACAATTGAAAATTGGCTTATTAGATCGCTGGCTATCTTCCTCAATTTTTAAGATGTTCAACTGGAATATTTTCATGAGTTGAAGCATGTGATTATAAATATTATAGTTTTAAATTGTTGTTGTTTGCACATGCACACTGAAAGATCAATTGCTTTAAATGTTCATATTCCAAAGAATTTTCAATATTTCTGTTTGAAGTTTTAGTGTGATATTTCTCTAGCATGCTGGCATGCAGTCATCTTTTCTGAAGATTTGGTAAAGTTTGCAGTTTGACGGAAAACTCCATGTTATGAGTCAACAACCGGAAAACTTAATTGGCAGTTTTGAAAGAAATATTTACATCTTAGAGAATATAAGTGCTACCTTCATGAAAATATATAAAACTATTTTAGTATTGAAATTAATTTCTGAAATTTACAGAAATTTGAAGGGACCGAAAAAAACTATTTAGGACTTATTATGATCAAAAAATGTTTTTCTTCCTCTTTTTTTTTTGTCCCTAAATGCATGGGTCAATTTATTTTTAATGGGAAATGTTAGTGGAAGCCTATATTTTATGGGACAAATATTATAGAGACAATTCTTCTCTTTTCTTGCGAAATCCTTAAAAATGGGAATTTTTAAAAATGTCCCAATAATTTTGGTGATACAGTGTAGCATCATAAATATTCTGAACCCATATATGAAGTTATGACACAGTTTCACTTTATGTAACAAAGTACCTGGGCGACCAAGCCCCGCTTGGTTAAAAAAAAGGTTTGTAAAATCGTGCTTTTTTCTAAAGTTCGCAGTACTTATTTAGATAAACTTGAAAAGCGTTTTTAA
The DNA here is from genome assembly GCA_038373865.1 of Uloborus plumipes. Taxonomy (NCBI): domain Eukaryota; kingdom Metazoa; phylum Arthropoda; class Arachnida; order Araneae; family Uloboridae; genus Uloborus; species Uloborus plumipes. The sequence continues at coordinate 14,051 of JAXGGA010014352.1, read as the reverse complement.
GCCATTGGTTGCAACTACTCATTTAAAACAGCCGTAATTTATTTTTAAACACACAACCTTATTTGGACAAGACATCATCATCACAACCTTATTTAAACAATGCACTTCGTAAAATCACACAACAAATAACTTTATTTTGATCAAACTCTTTAACATTTCAAAAACAATAACAATTCTAGTGTGTTGCCAAAACTCGTTTGCCAAATACCATTTAAAAATTGAAATTTATGCTGATGTGATTAAATAATATGAAACTTATTGTTAAAATAAAACGTGGTTGCTATGAAACAGTAACAATAATAGTAATCATAATGAAAATGGCGAAAGAAAGCCACTCAAACTAAAACTCACACTTTTACAGAAAAAACGCAGATGTAGATGAACTCAAGAACCAAACCTTTATCTAAATACAAAATTTTATCAAAATCGTTTGAGCCGTTTTCGAGATCCGAATTATAAATTTATATACACAGTCAATTCTCAATAACTCGAATTTGAAGGGACCGAAAAAAAACTTTGTTTAATCGAAAGTTTGACTTATCATTAGTTTTGATTTCCAACATTTTAGTAATAAAAACTTGTAATATTCAATTAATGTATAGATAACTGACAAGTGAAATATACACTATTTGAATTAAAACGTTAAGAAAAAAAAGAAATGCATCTTTTTATACATATTTCATTCTTGTGGGATAATCCGTCATTTTAAGCTGCATTGAACAGTTTTGTAATTTAAAAAACGGTAAATATTACAGCTTTTTCAAATGTCGTTCTTCCTTGGCAACAGATTCATTTTCTTCCATGGTTTGTACTCTTCGTTGCAAACCCCAGTGTTTCAATCACATTTCTTAAATTCACGTTAAAGACATTTCATTTATCAACTGCTTTAAAAGTCGTTTGTTTTAAATTAAATAATCACTTTGCCACTGTCATGATTCATGGAAGATTGAAGAAGCAAAACTCTCTCTTAGAAGTGCAAACAATGCAGCAAGAGTAGGTGTTATTTCTTTATTACACATTGCTTCAACAGACCTTTTTTTGACTTCAGATTTTCCCTGAATGAATCCCCCCCCTCCACACACACACACACAAACAAGAGAAGATTAAATAAAATTTCATGCTCTCACTTGAAAGTTTTTTCTGCTTTTTAACTGTTTAGTTACAAATTCACATTAGTATCAAATGTTTAGTTACTTCGAAAAAAATTCGAGTTAAGGGAAGTAAACTTCGATGGAGGAAAATTAACATAGAATTGAAGATAAAAGGATCGGGACTGAATAAGAAATTCAAGTTATAGTAATATTCGAGCTATCGGACTTCGAGTTATCACGGATTGACTGTATATATATACACTGCTCGACATTGAAAATGCAACACCAAGAAGGAGTGGTCAGAAATTCATGAAATTTTACCGTAGACGCACGTCACTGAGTTATGCAAATGATATGAAATGCGCAGCTCTCCGACGCACATGAAGTAAGATATAAGAGAATGAAGTTGAAAAGTGGGCTATGTTCATGTTGGTTTTTCTGCCAGACTAATTATCGGAGAAATTTGGTTTTTGTCTCGAAGGATACGTGTGATAGGAAGAAATGCCAAGCCATCCTCAACAAAGACACTTCCAGCATGTAGACGACTTTACAAGGGGTATGGTGATCGGACTGAGAAGGGGAGGTTGGTCCATATGTCAAATTGCAGCTGATACCCACATGGATGCAAGCACTGTGCATCGGCTGTGTCGGAGATGGTTGGAAAGAGGAAATGTAGCCACATTGAGGGGTGCAGGTGCAGCCAGAGTGACGTCAGACCGCTTGGATCGACGGATTCACCGACAAGCTGTGGCGGACCCGCAAGTCACTTGTACGTCGATTCTGCAGCACGTGCAAGGTACCCTGGATGTTCCTATGTCGACCAGAACCATTTCCCGTCGACTGGTTGCAAGTGGCCTGCAATCACGGCACCCGCTAAGAAGACTGCCATTGACCTCACAGCACAGACTCCAACGTTTGGAATGGTGCCGGACCAGAGCGACATGGATGGCAGAATGGCAAACCCGTAGTGTTCTCAGATGAATCCCGCTTCTGTTTGTCCAGCAATAGTCATCGCATACGTGTGTGGCGTCGACGTGGAGAAAGATCGAATCCGGCAGTAACTGTGGAACGCCCAACAGCGCGACAACGTGGCATAATGGTTTGGGGCGCTATTGCATACAATTCCGTATCACCTCTAGTTCGTATTCGGGGCACTATGATGGCCCAACGATATGTAGATAATGTACTGCGGCCGGTGGCAATCCCCTACCTTCAGGGTCTGCCAAATGCAATTTTTCAACAGGATAACGCCCGGCCTCACAGTGCTCGAATCAGCCAACATGCTCTACGAGGTGTACAGATGCTTTCCTGGCCACCATACTCTCCTGACTTGTCACCAATCGAACATGTGTGGGACGTGATTGGACGCCGTTTGCAGAACCTGTCACTGCCTCGTTCAGAGGACGAACTGTGGCAAATGGTTGAAAGGGAATGGAGTGCCATCCCTCAGGACACCATCCGCAGGCTTATTGACTCCATGCCTAGACGTGTTTCTTCGTGCATCGCTGTCCGCGGTGGTCCTACTTCTTACTGAGCCGACGCCGTCCTCGCTCTAAATTTTGCTTATTTATTTTGAAATAAATATCACTTATTGTTCCATGCTGTCTCTGTCTTCTTACCAAATTTCATCAATTTCTGACTACTCCTTCTTGGTGTTGCATTTTCAATGTCGAGCAGTGTACACAACAATTGCTCGTTTAAAGATATAAGATATTTTTTAGCTCAGGTTTTAAAACAAAAATGTACTAAACTAGAATAGCTATCTACCACAACATACCTTTGGTCTTTTCCATTCTACTTGGCCTGGAAGCTGACTATTTCCAGAGTAATAAAGAGATGAATTATCAGCTGGAAACTCTGGGTCTTCAAAAAGTTTCCCCGACTCTTGTGCTTGTAGTTTCAAATCTTCATATACTTGATTTTTGAAAGGTTTATTCTGACCACTAAAAAATGAGCTTGCAATTGATCTGAAAAAAGTGATGATTAAATGAATATAGATCAGGTAATTCATTCAAGTGATGTACTATTTTTCAAAAATTAACTTACGCTCTATTTGACATAGTTCTGTTCAGAAAGCTTCTAATACCAGATTCGATAGGAGAGATTATGTCAGCCATTACTGTTAAGCAGAAATCAAATACTTAACAAATACTTCAGAATACTATTTAAAATAAAATAAACAAACCATTTTCTTACTAGTTTCTTATATATTAGAAAGATAAAATTCATAAATATTAACTTCCGAAATTTTTAAACAGTGATGTTAAGACGACTCTTATTCAGCTGAGAACTCAACATTTTCGCATTAAAATGATTATACAATGAAGAAATTACATGGCTTTAAAAAAATCTGCAAGAATTTTTTAGAAATTTTGCATCTTTCAACAAAATTTCTTCTTTAGTCTGAAGAAACTTGTAGAAAATCGGCAGAATTACTCAATTATTGAAATTTTAAAATCGAGACAACCCTATGGTGGTGCTACTTTTATTTAAACAGCCCTATACCATTGTATTTATAATATTTTTATCTAAATTTTTGTAGATAATTCATTAGAAAATTCAATGAGGCAACTTAAATCTAAAAGGGTTTACATACTATGTGTTCTCCCTAGCAAATTAAGCCTTGTTGGGAAAAAGAGTAGAAACTGCAGCTCACTGCTCTTACCTAATTCACTTCAAATTTCTAAGTTTTAACCTTACAAAAACTTTCAAACTCAGCTTAAATCCTGAAAACAATTTATTGAAAATTTTTAAAAAGTCCAATGTTTGTATAATTTAGAATAATATTAAATAAGGATCATGTTGATGAACAAACATGACAAAAAAAAAATTTGCATCGAGAATGTGCTTTATATAAGCTATCAAACTTCAATGCTCCGTATCGGGAACATTGGCATGTTACAGTATGAAAAATCTGTCATTCTTTACTGCTTTATTAGTTCTGTAATAAGATTCATAACTGCCATGAGCCACTATTGATGCATGTAAAAACAAGTTGATGACATTTCAATCTTAAACTTGTTCTACTGTGCCCTTTTCTAATTACAAAGGAGCTTACTATACTTATTGAATTCTATTAGGTTGGTGCGAATGAAATGTCGGATTCTCTTTACATGCGGACGTTTGTCTCCCTGTTTTTGTTATACTTTTGTCTTTGGCATAACCTCATTCATAGTCGTATTGTCCATTGCCAGAGACTCATTTCAGCAAAATAGGTTTTCTCGGTCTTCCCTTTTGTTATTTCTTTTGAGTTTATTGCCGATATGAATTCTGCCGACACACAAAACAATTGCGAAACTGAACGAACTGGAATTTGAAGTTTTGCAGCATCTACCATATTCACCGGATCTCTCGCCAACCGATTTTCATTTTTTTAAGCATTTAGAGCTGCTTTTAAGGGGCAAACACTATGAAACTGAAGACAGTCTAAAACACTCGATATCAGAGTTTATTAATTCTAAAGACCAAAATTTTTTAAAGACAGGCATCTACGCTTTAAAATCTCATTGGGAGAAGTGTATTGAAGCGAATGGAGCATACTTTGATTGAATAAACAGCTTTTGAAGAAAGATATGCAGTTTTATACAATCACTTAAGAATCCAACATTTCATACGCACCTACCTAATATATTAAATATAGCAAGAAGTGAAACATGTGAGTCACAAAAATTTATTTTGAAAAATTTATAACAAAAAATGCTGGAAGCATGATTATTTTTTTTAATCAAGGGGTTGATTTTGGCACAAGTTGATACCCCCACCCCCACCCCCAAACATGTGTTTAAAGTTTTTAAATTCAAGGTTTACAGCTAGATTTCATCAAATTTTCAAGGTCTTTAAGCATTTGAAAATGAAATTTTTTTCCCAGGATTAGGGGACCCCAAACGGCGAGATTCTGTCAATGCAATCCGTTTTTGTTTGCTCTTGTTGATTAGAGCCATGTTTAGCTATTAAATTCCCTTGAAGGTTACAGGTGCTTATAAATGAGTACCAGCAAAATGCTCTCTTAATTGAACCCAGGCCGCCAAGAGGCAATCTCAGGCCTAGTCGAAAACTAGCTGCAGGTTCTTTGGGGGGGGGGGAGTAGTATAAGTTTTATGGGAGAAGGGGGAGAACTGTTGACCAAACTGATATGGAGCTCACCTTGGTCCTGAATTGAGTTTAGAAAGAGAGCAAAAAGTGCTATAAAATTCTTGTTTTCAAGTATGTTTTGCAGCTAATGTGAATTTCAATTGAAAATTTTTTTGCATTTCTCCAAATTTTAACTTCGCATTATAAAAATCACATAGTTTATAAAAATATAAATTAAAAACTTTTTTCATTATTTTTCTTTTCTGCCATCAAAAAGTTTTTTAAAAAAATAAAGAAAAGGGAAGAAAAAGAGCATGCCCAAAATATGGGTTAAAAATTTTTTTGCCGAAAATTCTTCTTCATTGTTCGTAGGGATGCCTACCCATCTTATTTTTAAGTAACTTCTTTCTTTATGTCTGGATCATAGAGCGGCGTTTAAAAGGTTAATTCAAATTTTAAAAAAAAGAGAAAGTAAGAAAGAAAAGGATATGATTATGAGGATGAATAAATAAAACTGCAGGAAAGTTTAATACTGACCAGGAAAACACACAATATAATAATAAAATAAAATGTTAAATAAGTAGTAACCAAAAGAGCTTTTGCAAAACATGTTTCTGGACAGATAAATTGTTTAGCTCCTTGACACGGTTATTGAAATATGAGGTCTTAAGAGTCTGGCGAATTTTTTGAGAAAAATTGCCTAATTTATTGAGTATAAGGGCAATGGCAGACATCTTTCACAATGTGATGCACGTGCAGACCGTGAAACTGTATGATCAATTCATTACAAAGACTTTACTGCAGACTTTAAGACCTTATATTTCGATAACCGGTGGTCAAGGACAAAAAACTTTTTCATCAGAAATAAGTCTCAAGATGCTCTTTCGATTGCTACATATTATAACTTTTTTCATGACTATACTAGATCAGGCCGTTATTTTGGGGTTCGGGGGGGGGGGGGCAATTGCCCCCCTGACATTGGGAAATCAATGTATTTGCATGTAAGTAGGAGTGGTTTTTGCTATTTTTTGGCAAATTTACATTGTGTATACACCCTTTGCCCCTCCCCCCCCTGAAAAAAATCGAAATGATGGTCCTGCAATAGATGCAATTTATTGTTTTGTAGAAAAGAAAAAGAAGAAGAGAATCGGAAGAGAGGGTTTTTAGTAAAATTTGAGTCATATTTAAACTATCATTTGTGATGCTGAGGGATCATTGACTCCAGATTATATTCCAAAATTGATACCTAATAAACGCAACTTTACGCCCTTTTTGGTGAAGAAAATGACATAGGGAAGGCTTAGGAGTTCTCTCGGAAAATGTTTGATATGGAGGTCTTAAAAATGTAATTTTTTTAAAGCTAATGAAAGGAGAAAGGGGCTTACAATTCTTTTTTTTTTTTATTTTATTGAAAATGAAATTAGTTTTGGTCTGTCTTTGTGAAGGAATGATTTCGGAGCTCTCTCATAAAATTTTTTAAAAACAAAATTTCAACCTACTTTGGATTGTAAAATTTTAAAACAACAAGAAGAAATTTATATGAGATATGTATAGAAATAATAGATATGGGACGGGAGTGAGATTTAGAAGTGTCACATTTCAATAGCTGAGCTAATATTTAGAAAAGTGCCAATTTGAGTCCCAACTGAATGTTCACCAGTATTTCAATAACTAGTTAAAAAAATAATTTTCCCCAGAAAGAAGATAAGTTTTTCTTTCATTTCATCTAATAACATCAGAAAAAAAAATGTTTTTTTCATCAGAAAATATTATGTTTATAGATCAAAAATCAGATCGGTAACGTGTCCCAAGTAGCAAAGCTTAGCATGCAAACAGGTCATGCGCACTTTCTAACTTCCCAAAAAAACGCACTTGCACAAAAAACGATTCTATTTTTACCCCTTTGTTAATATTTTACTTCATTTTTGTTTTAATCGATTTCTGATTTTCTAGCTGATGCGAAATAAGCGTGTCCCAAGTTCCGCCGTCAGAGTGGTAACAATAACTTCCGATCTATGTTTAGGCTCCCAAAATCATTTCCTGCACCTATACCACGTGATACTGAGTACCTGGTGGAAAGTTTTATCGAATTGTAATTAAAAATTTGCATTTCTGCATCTAAAATTGTAGGTAAGATTTTTTAAAGTGATTTTATAAAATGTGTGTCATTTGAGTCATCAGATCGGTAACACGCTCTAAAATGCGCAGTTTTTATTATTTTAAAAATTATTTTATATATAAGTATAGTCCTTTGTTACAAGTGAAAAAACCACGTGTTTGATTTTGGTTTAGTGCGATCGACTCGGAAATAAAAAAAAAAAAACTTTGTCAGTTTGTCAGATCGGTAACAGTCAGAGCGGTAACATTGAAAAACAGCAAATATGTTACAGAACTAACTCACACGTTTCAGAATTATAAAAAGCAAAAATCATACTTTAGCCATATATATTGAATATTTTTGTTCTTAAAAGATGAAAAGCAATGAGTTTTAGTACAATTGCTTCATTTGTGGTTTGTATGACCTAACAATAGAAGTTACTAAAATAAGAAAAATTGATACTGCAGAAAATTTATTCTTTTTTTGGTGCTTCAATTTCTCATAACTTCGCTAAATAACTAGATAATAACTAGCATGCTAAATTTGAATTTCTGATCAAGAAATTAAATTTCCTGCAACTAATTAAAGAAAAGCAAGCAGCAGAGTTGTGTGTTGAAAAAGTTGAAGTTGTGTGTTGTTTTAAAACAAAACAAATGTTTTATTAACTTGGATTTGGTAATCTCATAATTTATTTTATCTAAAAACCTTATCGCTCATTTTTATTTCCAAGAAATGCTTTTTCGTAATGAAATTTGATTTTTTAGCCTAATATATATATCTTAATATAATTATCTTAATTCTATGTTAAAAATGCAAGGAAATGATATCATATTTAGAGATGTTAACGAAGACTGAAAGCATAAACTCAAATATGTAACTCATATTAACATCAGATCTGTAACATTCATCAGATCTGTAACGGCTTAAAAGTGAGTAATCTAAGGAGGGGTAATAACTTCCTTGACCTCCCCCCTTTTATTTTCTTGCATTTAGACCCAATTTAGACTTAAAATCCAATATTAGTTTTTATCTGCAAAAAAATTTTTTTTTCAGAAAACTTCAACTTCAAATTGGCACTTTTCTAAATATTGGCTCAGCTGTTTTTTTTTTTTTTTTTTTCAATTTTTTATTGAACTTTTTTCAAAGCTATTTTTGTTCGAAAGGCTCAGACAAAAGGGAAAATGAAATGATTAGTCTAGGAAATTATTTAACTGAAGTCACAAAAAGTCATTTTAGGCCGAGATTATCCAAGTCAGGGGAGAAGGGGACGCAAAATGGCTTTCCTTCAGAAAATGTTTGAAAATGAAATCCTTAACGTAATAGAATTTTATGTAATTTTGGGGAACACTAGGAAGGGGCACAGGAATGCTTTCCTCAGTAAATTTTCAGAAATTAATGGCCTAAAACCTCAATTTTAGGGCTTTAAGGCTACTTTAGTCTTGTCAATGGGTTGGTTGAGGTGAGATAACCAATTTTCATTTCATGTATTTTATTTTATTTATCCATTTTTGGGGGGGGGGGGATTTGCACTAGTTTGCCTCCCTCCGCTGTAGTCACACAAGGCATAATCTCTCATGTAATCGTCACTGCATCTTATGGTACTAAAACAGATTTTTTTCTTTACTTTGCTGGGACGAAATTTGCAGCCCCTAAAATTTGTTGCTCTAGGCAGAGCGACACAGGTCGCCTAACCCAGGATCTGGGCCTGCTTTTGATACTAAAACTCAATCAAAAATAAAAAAAACAATGGAGTCCCTTCACGCAACGTCACAGGTCGCGTTAGGTCACGTGTCAACTATGAAGCCGATATAAGCAACGGGGATGAAGCGTTGAAAGCATTACTGAAGAACCGTTCTTTTTCTTAACAAAATATTTTGCTTGTGGATGCACTAAGGTTGCAATTGAAGTCAATTGCAAAGGAGGAGTAATTTTTCATATTTCCTCATGTAAATAAAGATCATTTAAAAGTTTTGTTCATAAAAATAAAATGAGAAAACTTATGGAAAAAAAATTGTTTTTTGCAGATTATTTCGATGAAGAATGCTTTAAGTGTCAAAATTTCACCAAAAGATTGCTAATAAAACAAGGTGCGATCTCTACAAAATTATTTTTTAAGAAAGAAAAGAAAAAGAGAGCTTTAAAGTGTTTAAATGCTTCATCGAGTCAAAGTGCTGTTTTTTTTTTTTTTTTGGGAAAATTAAATTGTTTACCCAAATGTTTTCATAAATTTTACATAACATTGAAATATATGAAATCCCTAGCTAATGCAAATCAACCAATGAAGCTCTACAGATAAGTTGTAGATTAATAAAGCTGGTTTTTTTTTTTTTTTTTTTTTTTTTTTTAATGTTGATGCAAGTTAACAAAAGTTTTTCTTTTCTTCTTCTTGCAAAAAAAAATCAATGTAGCATTTCTAATTAGTACAACTTTTCCTTACAGGTACATAAATATACAACGCAGAACAATAGAAGTTTTTCGAAAATTACATGGAAGAAAAAGTTCACGTAGTTTATTGTCTTTATTTATAACTATTATTATTTGTTATTATTTTTATATTAATTTAATTCTTTTACATTTCATTAAAAAAAAGCATATTTCAGCCAAATCTTCATTTTACTACTTCCTTTACTACTTAAAATTTATAGATATAAACATGTAGCATAAATGAATTATTTAGTGTGTATGAATATTTCTCTGGCCAATATTTAAAAGACCTGGATCTTACTGTTGCTCTGCGGAGAAAATATACTTTAGTTAATGTAAGTTGAAGAAAAATATAAATCTTCTGTTTCAAAGAAAACTAATTATTTCAACTGTTATTTTGAATATTAATTTTGAAGCATTCATTTTGCTATTAACCACTCTAACAAAATATTTTTTCTTGTAAAGCAATTACATGTTGAGAAACTGGAAATTTATTTAGCAATGTTTTCATCCCATTATTATGCAAACATTTTTCTCAGCAGTAACGTACATAGACTTCGGTGTGCTCCCTCGCAAGATCAGTACATATCCCCTCTCACCCCCCCCCCCCGCCCCCTCTTTTTTTTTCGATTAATAAAAAAAAAATCTGTGTAGTGCTATTTTTCCGTATTGCATGCCCTGAAACCGTGTGTGCCCCCCTCCCGTGCCGTGGGGCGCTATGTACTCTACTGTTTCTCTGTATACATATAATAAAAAGTTTTTAAAAGCAAAAACCTGTTGTATGTCGTTGAAAAAAAAATCTTTATCGAAGAATTCAAGAAGCAAATAGCTGAAAAATATACATATATTGCTAAAACATACAGTTGTAATTTAATCACTAATTATTGGTATTAATTAACAAAACTTTTACTGTTTTATCCAGTACTAGTTTATTACTAAGTATAAAATGCATTTGATCAAAAATTTTGGTAGCGTGAAACATCACTTAGATACCACTTAACATTTACACTATTTCATTGGATCGTACTTTTATGAATAAAACCTAAATATCTTTTAGTTTCTTAATGGCAGAATTAAAATTTCTTAAAAATATATTGCATAAATATATGACTGAGTATATATTTAATGGTTCTACAGTAGACAAAGAAAACAAATTATAAAGCTCATTTGATTAGTAAAAAAAAGAAAGAAAAGAAAAGAAAGAAAGCAAAACAGAAGTTTCACATTACGTCCTATATTTTTTCTTACAAAACCATGGGTATTTTAAAATTGTATTTGCACAATATATTCACACACAAAATAATGTTTATAGAAATGCATATATTTTAGAAAAAGTCAATTTCAATTTTAGCAGAAAGTCATTTTGCTATACAAGGAGAAATTTAAAATATGTATTCATTACAAAGAACATTCTTTTTAAATAAATTAAAAACAACTTTTTATGCTGTGTGTAGACTCTTAACTGACACTTACAATTTTTTTCTAAAATTACCTCTCTCATGCTAAGAAAAATTCAGAGAGAAATAAACTAATAACAAATATTACGAAGTAAAAAACAGGAAAAGTCAACTCTAAATAAGAGACTAAAACTAAATCAATCTGACCTAAATCACAATTAAAAAGATTAAACTAAACGGAAGTACTATATTATTAATTACAAAAATAGCGTAAATAGCCAAAGCAAACTAATTTTGATCGGCTAACTCCAGTTAAAATTCAAAACGAAAGCATGTTAACAGAGCAGCAATCATAGCCGACACGTGACATCCACTGTGCGGCCCTCTAGCGGTGAAGGGACTCCATTCAAATCCTGGTACAGTATAACTCAGTTAACTTGATGCTTGACCTCAAATGAGCTTCTTTAAGTTTTGTACTAAAAAGGAGAAATTCTTTGGATCAATAATCGCGATTGCAACTCAAGTCGTTTTTTCTAAGCCGTGTCTCAATTCAATTCTTCAAATAAATCTTTACAACAAACAAGCGTATATTACGCATTCAAAATAATTTTTAAATTTAGGTTTTTTGAGAGATTAAATTTCCTTTCTATCCATCGAGCACGATTTAATAACCTAAGGACCCTGAAAAGTATTTATCTTTTAAAAATGCCTTTAAGAGAAATATGATGGTGATCTCTAAAATGAAATTTTATAGTCATCTTCAGATTAAAACTGTTCAAATTGATTTTCATTAAACTCAACAATATCTGATTCACTCGTGATCATTTTAGCATGAATAGAAACATCAAATATGGCTGTATGAAAATTGCTGTTATTAATGGAACTCGACAAATATTAAAAAGTGTTTGAACACTGGAACCTAATTATCAACATTTCAGTGGCAGCTGATAACCAAGAGACTTCAAGTATATCCGTCTCGAGCCTAATTTCAAGAAAATTATAAAACCTAACAATACAGAGAAACAACAAGTACTTCATTTATCTTTTCTTCAATAAATACACATGCTCCTTTCGTACTCATGCGGTTACTGAAGGTCTCTTTTAAAAGTACAGACTTGCTCATTAGTTTGTAGTCAAGTTCTCTGATAGGTTGACTTCAATTCTGCTGAAACCTAAGCAATCCCTTTTGTTAAGACAATGCATAGAAATAACAGCTTGAGTTGGGATAGTAATGATGGACTTGAGCTGATCTAAGAATTTCTCCTCTTTTAAACCGAACGTAAATATGCTTGTCCGAGGTCAAGCATCGAGTTTCCTCAGCCATACCATGCCTAGATTCCAATTTTTTCTTAAACAGCTGAATCGATTGCATCTTCTGATTGAAGTTTTGGTAATAAAAGTAAGAGTTATATAGTGATTTGATGTCAATAAACAGTTTCATTACATAATCTACAATATTTTCTGAATATTTTTCGTACCACTACAGTAAAGGGAGCATTAGTTGCAAACTTATTTTCTAAATCTTGAGCACTGTTCTCTCTGATTCTCATTCTGATACACTGAACCGAGGATTTATGTACATTGCAACTCGATGGCTCATGCACTATGATAATACGTCATCGATACAATAGTTGATAAAGTCTTGCTCTCTAAGCCTGTGATCGTTAAAATTCCCATCCAAATATTAAAGATGAATAAGGGCTGACCTTGTAAAAGGGAGACGTATCCTTCCCATTAATTAGTGGTTCGTATTAACTCTTTTAATACATTTATCAGTTCAATGTCAAATTTATTCAACTTGTTTCCAAAATGTTGAATTTTTAAATCTTTGAGATTTGAGAGCAACCCCTAAAAATCATTTCATGAGTCTGAAATTTTCACGGAGGTTTTGTTTTACAGCATAAAATAAAATGGGAGGTTGCCTAACAAACATTTCAAAAGTTAATTTTTTTAGGACCCCTCTAGTGTATATATATAGAGAGAGAAATGCTCCAATGTTTTACCATAAGTACAAATTAAATTCTTCAAAAAAAAGTCTCTATATTTAAAAACTCCATAAGGAGTTTTAAACAAACCACTAGTCTATTTACCACTATTTAAACATAAGGGGTGATAAAATCTACCCAGATTTATTGTTTTTACGACTCCAAATCAAAAACTTTTTTTGAGAAGTATTTAAGTAAGCATTTAATACGTGAAATAATTTATTTTAACATCAGAAGACACCGAATTATCTATAACATTTAATAAAACGAGAAATGAAACATCTTTCAAAAATACGTGACATTCACCGAAACCAACGTTTCAATTAATCAAACGGCCATTTCAATTTGCCGCCTCCAGTGGAATCATACAAGTTACAAATATTAGAGTTCCATGAAACGTTTCTTTTGATACTGACCTGTCACTTTCGATTCATTCAGCAAAAAAATATTTTGATGACAGAGTAAACAAACCTCTGCCTGCTTCGTTCACTCAACACACGCACATACAAATATCTTTGTCGCCAAATCTGTATCGTGACCTAATAAAATGCTGGCAAACGAACGCCCAAATAGCCTAGATTCTTGAAAAGTGACGTCAGATGGTGTTAAATGAGGCACCCATATTGATGCAGTTATCGCTCCCAAGGGAGTATTTCGTATTTCATTGATTTCATTGACAGTCGCAGTTAAAACGAATTAGCCTGACAGGAATTTAAAAAAAAAACAATAAAAATAGTTAAACTACTGCAATTTAGAAGATAAAACGTAGTTTCAGCAAATATCAGTACATAAAAATAATGTCTAGTAGCGATTGTAATTTGCGATTGACTAGAAGCGGTTTCAATCGTTTCGAGGGGATCGCACCGGGGTTACACAAAATCGGAAAGACTGACCCGAGAACAAAGCAACAACTCGGCGTTCCAAAGGAGTTGTCCATCCTTTGATGTAAACCGACATTTGGCGTTGGCTTTCAGAATTGGCGTCA
>JAXGGA010014351.1:0-32376 GCA_038373865.1 Uloborus plumipes | reverse complement strand
TAAAACACCTCCGATAATCATTTGCCTCAGATTTAGTTGGTTGTTAAAAAATAAATGTTCTCATTAATCAATTTTCCTGGAGCTGGGCCAAACAACTTTTCACAAAACCATAACATTTACATGAACTGTAAATGTAATATAACATAGACTGCAACATAGAACTGTAATGTAATATAGAGAAGACTATTTACAGCGCCAGACCCGATTTTTTAAAGTGACGTATAAGTGGCATTTTTGAAATTTCACCCCGATGATTTTATATATTTTTTACACTCATGCAGCTTTAAAATGATGAAAACAATGTTTGTAAATGAAACAAGAATGGAAGCCTTCTTCCAAGTTAGTTATCTGCGATGTGCTAGTACTATAAATACAATAGAAATGACTATGCAGGATGTGTAAAGATTTTTTTATTATGTGACTAGTTGACAAAATTTGTGGTTCTCATACCGTTTTCGAGAGACCTAAATGCTAAATTTTAGTTTCAATACATATTTTTATTGATATGTGTCTCCTTAAATTATCCGTTTTATTACTTGAATTTCCATTTTTGCTTTATACGTACTTCATTTCTTTAAATGATTGTTTTGACTAACAAAACTAAAAATTTAACTCCGGGATACCCAAATATTTTTCAATTTCAAAAATAATTGTGTGAGATTAATATGAGATCAAAGTAAGAATTTATCAACGTGAAACTTAGAATTTCCTAACAATATTTTTCGTGATACACAAGAATGTCTATGAATCTGCCTATTTACATTTAACACGACATTAAACAATTCCTTCAATTTTTCAAAAATAAAAAACACTAATTGCATTTTGAATAATAAACGAAAATATTATTGTTTGCAAAGATGCTTACTTGTTATCAATGAGCAAAAAGTACGAAATACTCAAAACATAACAATAGAACAAGATACTAAAATGATTTTTTAGAATTCAATTCCACTTGGACACTTAAACCTTACATAAAATCAGAAAAATAAATAGTTTCAAACAACATTTTTCAAATATTTTCGTTTAAATTTGAGCAAAACTAAATACTTTGTTTTGCCGAGTAAACAATATCAACTTAATTTGTTTTAAAAGGCTTACAGTGTGGTTTAAAATATTTTTTTTTATTTTTATCTAAAGTATATTTGGAATCTTTTTTCCCGCAAACTAGTATAAGTTTATTACCCCTGAGACATGGTTCTTTTGCCGATGTAGAACAAATTTGCTTTAATGAACTTATACCTCTTTATGTCGCTAAATGAAAATTTCACTATACATAAAAGTAACAATTGTAGCGTTACTTGTATAATTTTAGCTGTCTAAAATTGTATTATTCATAAGCATTTTATATAAGTAATATTAAAACATTTACCGATGTTGTATTTTAGATATTTTCTTTAAACCAATGCAAAGCTTAATCTTTGAAGGGAACTCTTTTTCGATAAAACATTTAGAATAATATTTTTTTAACTTATTTTTTACTTTGAATTTAAGACTTTAAATTTCCACGTTTAAGCAAATACATTGCAATCATGTATATTTTTTAGAAATACTTTAAAGCTTTATTGAAGTTTGATTGTGCAAATGGAAGTTTCTCATTATTAATAAACACTGTTTTTAAAATGTATAATAAACTAATACAAAAATTCTTTTGCGTTTTTTTAAAATTCTCCTATTGATTCAATACATGCACTGAATTTTGTCACAAATTTTATGTTTTATTAATGTTGCACCTAATAGACATTTAAGACAGAATAAATAGTGAGTGGCCGTTGTCTTGTGCCAGCTACAATTTCGGGTACACTGCTTCACTTTTCCAACTGTACCTTAATTTGGTGTAAAGTTCGATTTTTACAGTACATACATGTCCTAGGCACCCGTTTATAGGGTAGCCAACTTTCGCAGTATATCAACGCATTCACACAAAGAAAAGACAAGGATAGGAAAGAGAAAGTACATCCATGCCGGGATTTGAACCCGAAGCCTTCCCATCCGCTGTTCGACTTCCCTGACCATTGGACAAGGTGTTGAATATTTAATTTCAAGTTCAATTTGCAAATCTTTACTTGTTTTAGTTAAGCTTTTTGTTTCAAGATTTGTTTTTGCAACATTCGCAAGAAGCAGACGATAAATTAAAAATAGCTTGGAATTCTATGGTTTTGTTATTCTTGAAACCCGAACTATTGCAACTTGAACACTATTTTGTTCTGAGCATTTTTGATATACCAAATTTAGCCATTCTTGATGATTGTATATATTGTAACTAAATTCTTTTAATTAAGTAAACTAGCGTTAAGTGTTCCTTGAATAAAATGAACAGCTTGACATTTCGAATTAAAATAACTAAATTATCTTGAAATATTAGAAGTCTTGATCTTCTATTGAAGCTTGGAATCATATACAGTGAATTCGCGATAACTCGAAGTCCGATAACTCGAATATTACTATAACTCGAATTTTTTATTTGGTCCCGCCCCCTTCGTCTTTGATTCCATGTTAATTTTCCTCCATATCTCGAAGTTTACTTCTCTTAACTCGAAGTTTTTTTGAGGTGACTAAACATTTGATACTTAAAAAGCAGAAAAAAACTTTCGAGTGAAAGCATGAAATTTTACTTTTCTCTTGCTATTCCTTCAGAAAAAACCTGAAAGCCAAAAAAAAGATCTGTTGAAGCAGTGTGCAATAACGGAATATCACCTGTAGTGGCTTTTGCTGTATCGTTTGCACTTATTGCTTGCATTATGCGTCAGTAAGGAATTTGTTTTCACAAAAATTAGTTTCTTTCATCAAGTCTTCAATGAAACATGACAGTGGGATAGTGGTAATTAAATTTAGAACAAGCGACTTTTAAAGGCGTTGATAAAAAAATTCTTTTATATGAAGTTGAAAAAAATTGAATAAAACACTGAGAATTGCCACGAAGAGTATATATAAAACCAAGTAAGAAAATGAATGCGTTGCCAAAGAAAAACCGTGTGTAAAAAGGCTCTTAGATTTACTGTTTCTCGAATTACAAAATTGCTCGTTGCAGTTTAAAAGGACGGATTAGCCCACAAGAATGAAATACGAATAAAAAGATGTATTCTCCTTTTTTTTTTTTTTTGTTCTTTTTTTTATAAATAGTGTACATTTTCATCAATAAAACAATTCAAGTGCTCTGTATTTGTATCAATTAAATATTCCAGATTTATTAAAATGCTGGAAATCGAAACTAATGATAAGTCGAACTTCCGATTAGTCGAATTTTTTTTTTTTCAGTCCCGTCAGATTCGAGTTATCGAGAATTGATTGTATATATATTTTTACAAGGTAACAATCTAAATGGAGTAAAAAAAAAATGTAAGCAAAAATTTTATGTTAATCACATAACTTTATAAATTAATAGAGTTACCCGCCACGGCTTCGCCTGTGGAAAAATTTTAAAGATTTTTGCTGCTGTCGCCGTATCCATTATTCCCGAATTAAAAAAACTCTGTACAGCAAATACAATGAAGAATTGAAGTGTAATTTTACCAAAGTTTGTCCGAGAAAAAACATCTCTGTTTTGTCCTCGCAAAATTGCAATGTTTTACCTCTTTAGAAAAATAACTTAAATCAACGCAAGGTGGCGCGTTCAAGCTCTAAAATTGCGAATACGTTTAGGCTCGTCAACATTCACTATATTCAACAATGCTTGTTATGTTTTTTGGTACTTACGTATTAACTCCACCGCAACTACAGATTTGGCGGTAAAAAAGATTTGGCGGTTTTTAATAACTGCGTGGGCGTAAACCGCAAAAAAAAGAAAAAATTCCAAATGTGTTTTAACCGCCAAATCTGTAGCTGCGGTGGAGTTAATACGTAAGTACGCAAGTACATGCT
This sequence comes from Uloborus plumipes, assembly GCA_038373865.1. NCBI lineage: Eukaryota > Metazoa > Arthropoda > Arachnida > Araneae > Uloboridae > Uloborus > Uloborus plumipes. Next base: position 28,518 of record JAXGGA010014351.1, on the reverse strand, counting down.
CCCCCCCCCCCCTATTTCAACAACATTTTAGTTTTAGTCAATGGCTTGTTTTATTTACTTGAAGATTTATTTTTAATTTTAGTGGAACGTTTAGAGAAATAATAACGTTAAACATGCCAACTATGCAAGAAATTTACCCTCGCTGTTTTCATTTTTGTCAAAATTTAATATATCACAAAAATATTCAAAAAAGAGCACACTTTTTTTGTTTATTGTTTCGAAAATTTTGCTGTGCTTTCTTTGCATTTAGAGTGCAAAAATATATATATATATGTTAAAAAGTTAGTTAAAAAAAAGTTAAAAAGCCTTTTGGAACGATAATTTCCTCAAAGTTTTGATGATTTTCGATCGTCACAGTTTGTTTGGTGGATTTCTTTTTAACCGACTTCAACAAAGGAGGAGGTTATACAATTCGTCGGAGAATTTTTTTTTTTTTTTGGTATGTTACAAGATTACTCAAAGACGCCTGGACCGATTTCAAAAATTCTTTTTTTGTTAGAAAGGTCTTTCTTTCCGATTGGTCCCATCCTCTCGTGGTCCGGGTTCGATAACAGGAACCTGCAGAAATCTTTCGAAAAAGAAATTGGGATCACAGTAATCGTAATAATGACCATTTTGAACGCCAGGCTTCTCTGGATTGCATAATGAAATTCATTTCTATGGTCTTTTTGAAAATTTTAAACCGAGTATCTTTCTATGTCCTGCTTTTTTCTCCTGAACTCCAACGAACTGAAAGTCGTACCAGGTACTGATTGATTCGTAATATTTCAGGTTTTATTAGTCTTAATTTACAGTACCTGGGGACCGATCCCTCTCGGTTAAAAAAAAAGAGGTTTGTAAACTCGTGTTTTTTTTAATGCGAAGTACTTATTAGATAAACTTGAAAAGCATTTTTAAGCCTTTGGTTGCAATTACGCATTTAAAACAGCCGTAATTTGTTTTAAAAAACACAACCTTATTTAACATTTTGAAGCAAAAATGGGACACCGGTGTCCCACTGTACGAAACACCGATTTCCCATGAATATTTTACGCAGAAAGGGGCACTACTGTTCTGTGCTGTATTACATAACCAGAAAATTATTAAAATGCTAAATATAATATTTTCCCCTTATTTTACCGTAAATTAATGCAGAGTAATGAACAAAGTATGAAAAATACGTTGATAAAAATTTTGCGTCAAAGGGTTAATCCATGCTCACCGTAAAATCACACCCAATTTCATTTCATTTGGCGCCGAAGGCGCGGGAGGGGTTGATGAGAATATATGCAGAGTCCCTGTTCTCCAGTACGCATTTAGTCCATGTCGCGAGCACTCAAGAAGTTTCGATGAGATGTTGGCCGCATTGCGTTTTAAAAAGAGGGCGCTGTTGCTAACATCCGGGTATTTTTAACCGACTTCAACAAAGGAGGAGGTTATACAATTCGTCGGAGAATTTTTTTTTTTGTATGTTACAAGATTACTCGAAGACGCCTGGACCGATTTCAAAAATTCTTTTTTTGTTAGAAAGGTCTTTCTTTCCGATTGGTCCCATCCTCTCGTGGTCCGGGTTCGATAACGGGAACCTGCAGAAATCTTTCGAAAAAGAAATTGGGATCACAGTAATCGTAATAATGACCATTTTGAACGCCAGGCTTCTCTGGATTGCATAATGAAATTCCTTTTTAAGGTCTTTTTGAAAATTTTAAACCAAGTATCTTTCTATGTCCTGCTTTTTTCTCCTGAACTGAAAGTCGTACTAGGTACTGATTGATTCGTAACATTTCAGGTTTTATTAGTCTTAATTTACATACGGTTTGATAAAGGAATTCTGAAGAAAGTGAGGAAAATCTCCAAATTTTTGCTCAAATTTAAAGCGATTTGTCCAAAATAATTAAATATAAAATCCATTGTTACAGAACGTGATTGATATGAAACAGTTATTATAATGATCATGAAAATTTTGAATGAAGGCTTAACTGAAGCAAACATGAAACTCATTAGCGGGCCACGTATGTAATATGTCGTGAAATTTTATGAACTGCGAGAATCTAGTGTTGTTTTGAAATATAAATTAGTTGAAAAGCCGTTAATATTTAGCCTTTAATTAAACTAGTACACAAATAAATACCAGAGAATAACAAGGATTATTTTTTAGTGTCAATCGTTTAAAATTTTAGACGCGTTGATACTTTCTTTCTTTTTTTTCTTACATAGTTTATTTTATGAAGCATTTACTTAAGAAAATTAGGTGAAGTTTTGCAATGGAAACATTACCTTATTTCATATGTACATTTACACTAAAAAGAATAAAATAAAAATATTTTTGAAAAAAAAAATTGAACCGACTTCGGAACTTACTCAGCAAATGCTCTAAAAAGTAAAAAATAATTTTATTCTTTGAACACCATCGATACTACATTTAAACATAAGTTTTGAAGTCGGCGCAAAAACTATAGGTAAAATGATGTTTACTATATTTTGCTAACATTTTCAGAGAAATCATTGAAAATTGAGAGCTGAATATTTGTACCATTACATAAATATGTATTTTTCAATGAATGCGAATGCGAATAAAGAACCTGGATTCATTTAAATTTATATTTATAGTTTCGAATGATTCTATTTAGCTTTTTTGCGCCGACTTCAAAACTTAAGTTTAAATGTAGTATCGATGGTGTTCAAAGAATAAAATTATTTTTTTACTTTTTAGAGCATTTGCTGAGTGAAGTTCCGAAGTCGGTTCAATTTTTTTTTTCAAAAATATTTTTATTGCATAATAAGACATCTGAAATGATCGTGACACCAATATCCTGAAAAACACGTGGATAATTCCCTCCTACACCAGTAATACTTGAGAATATTTCAATAACTGAGATTTTTCGTAGTATTTTTTTTTCAATTGTCGCCTAATTTTTAGGCCATGAAAAACCTCCTCTTTCTCAAATTCTGCATTTCAATGAAGCTTTCAACATTTATCAACGAGTCGATATATTTACTTTGCTGATTATGTTACATGTTAATGCAGCATCTAAAATTGAAGTTGATTTGGCGAGTTTTTTTAATAGGAATTCTCACGTTATTCAGCAGCTTTCTTTTTAGTTGGTGCATTTTTTTTAACTTTCAATGATAGCATTTAATCATTCAGATGATGGATGAATCCTAGTTTAAGGTCCGACGATAAATTATTAAATCTGGCAACCACAGAATTATCATTGGATGATTGGATTGTTTGGCGATTTTAAGCTAAATGATTGCAACCTTAAGCTACAGTCTGAAAAAAATCGCCAAACCCGGACCCTAAAGTAGGATTTTACCCAGATGATTACTCTTCATTTCCATAGAAATTTCAGTCTTGTTTTAATCCTTGCTTCGGCTTATTTTTAAAAATCCATTAAAGAGGCAAAATAATTCATGGTATGGCCAAATGCCAAATAGATAGTTTTGACGTGGCTTTGAAGAAATAGGGCAACTATAAATGAAGCAAAATAATAATAATACTCGCAAAGATTAAAATCGATACATGACGATACGAAAATGTTAAAACCGATTATGTTAAAATACGAATATGATTAAAAGCGATACGAAAATGTTTATCATTTATGTAAAATTAGAAACAAAAAGAACATTACTATTTTTGCACCTTTTAATTAATTGCGGGACGATTTCGATCATTATCTGTATTTAAATTTTATCCAGCATCAGCATCCTCCAACTACTAATGCATTTTGATAATAATATCAATCATCACGAGAATATATCTTGTTCTTAAGATTTGACTCTTAAGACTGTTGCCATTAATAAGTACAAAAAAATGGAAGAATACGCTGTGAATTATATAGTTTTAATTGAATTTTAAGAAATCTTGGACGAAATTAAAAAAATTCAAGCTCGAGGTGCAGACTATCAGTATGCGGATTAATTCTGTACCAATTTTCATAACCGTACGTTGCGTAAATTTTCCAGGAGCGCGTTTGACACACAACCCATGATGTCATCAAAGTTTGATTTTATATATTTATAGAAGATTCATCTGAAGAATTTCCAAATGAAAAATATCAGTTGACACTTTTTTACGCTCATAAAAATAAAAAATCTGGTATGGATCCCATACAACTTCCTTTTACGTGTAAATTTCTTAGTAGACGCCTTAAAGGTTAAAATAGTGCTTGGAGTGAGCGAGATAACAATTCAAACATTTACACCCCCAGTTTGCCACGAATAATGCAAAAAAAAAAAAAAATGTTCTACATTGATTAATTTTTTAAATATCGTTTATTTTAACATCATTCAGTGGATTTTTCGCGAAATATCGCTAATAGCGCCAAATTAAACCCAAATTCAAAAAAAAAAAAAAAATTCGCCAAATATGTCACCAAGTTGACGTCAAACACTTGGAGATGAAAAGCTTGGCGATATATCGCTAAGTAGTTGTGCTAATTCATATCACTTAAGTCTGCATTGAAATTAACACTGATTTACCCCCAAAAAGTGGCAAAACACCCCCTTGGAAACATTCGAATGCAACCACAAGGGGAGGTGCACAACTAGACCCCTACCAAAGCCTACATACCAAACTAGAAGCTTCTACGGCATAAAGTTTTTGACTTATGCGACAAACATAAATACGCACATTCATACGCACATACAGACGTCACGAGAAAACTCGTCATAATTCACTCGGGGGTGGTTGAAAATGATTGTCCGGCTTGTTATATATTGGTAGGTACAAAAAATTTAAATTTCTTTACAAAATTTAATTTTCTTTAATAACTATTTCTTTAAACAAGCAATTAGATATCTTTAAGAATGAGCTGCAGCATAATTTGCAGTCTGACTATTAAATGACACTGAAAAAATGTATCTTTGGCGAATAAACAATAGTTATTGAAAATAAGATAATAGTTTAACTATCTTTTTGCTCCATATATGGGGAAAATTACGATTTTTAACTTTTTCTTGAAGGTAAAAATTTACTGCCATTTCAGATAAAAAAAATCCAACAGAAATTATACTACAAAATACATTGTTATCGCTTTATGAACTGATATTTTCAGCATAAATTTCCAATTTTTTCAGTCGGGAAAATAAAGTTTCAATAAAATGAATTCCAGTTAACAGAAATAAATATGAATAACATTCAAACGGAATGCTCTTTTTAAAACAGTGTCTTTACATTTTCGAAAAGAAATACTTCTATTTTTGGATATGCAAAAGAAAATGCTGAACGCAGGACTTTTTATTTGCCTTTGTTTTTCAAAAAAGTAAGAATACTGCTATGTTCAGCTGTATTCTGCATTAGAGTTTCCCTTTAAGTCGAATCTTATTGGTATTTGGAGACAAAAGTAACACCATACAATATTGGCTATTTTCTGAGATTAATTTTGAAAAAAAAAAGAAAGAAAGAAAAGGGAAGAAGTAAAAAGAAGAGAATATTAAGTTGATTGCTGAATTGGCGTTTTTATTTTTATGAGTAATAACCGTAAGACAAGAGATTAAATTTTTCTTTTTTTAAATTGCTCCATTCTTTAGAGTCACTTTTTCCCCTTTAAGACCAATAAAACAGCTTAACTTCAAAGTGCGATTGGGAGAAATATAAAAGAATGAGAATGTTAAATTAAATTTAAAAAACAAAATGGCCAAAAGGAAAACACTGATAGAGTCCTCTAAAATAAGAGTGAAGCAGAAATTACTTAAGGAATCATTTCAAGCCATGAAATAATATTTCTGATTTCCAAAATATTATAAATCATACCTATCTGTGTCAAAACAGAGTTGATAGATCACCCCCCGTGCAACACTGACTTGTTAACTGAACATTATTACGTGGCCAAGTATTTTCGTTACCTGAAGATGCGATTAATGTTTTAAAATACATGTTTTGGGGTGACCTGAAATGGTGTAAAAAAAAAAAAAAATGCTTCAAAAATTGGTCCTCAGCCATGCAAAAGAGCAAAAGTGTATGTCTTGTTGCAGAATATTTATTTTTCATTATTAGGCTTTACATTCTATGGCCCCCCGTAGTGCCGTGCTGAGCACAAAAGTTGTATCTGGGTGATTCTACAAAAATGAGCAAATTTGTGTTCCATACTGATTGCTCTTTTTGTTTTTAATTTAATGAAAAACTATTTTGGGAATATTTTTATACGTCTTTTGTTCTATAATTTTCGTTATCAACAATGTCAATATTTAATTATTATTCATTTTAAAAAAAGGATATTCGATTGAAATGTCATCCACATGCCCTGTCCCATAGGTGCAATTTTCACAATCAATGGAATATAGATTTTAAAAAAATAAGTGATTTTTTTTCAAGAGTATTTTATTTATAAATATGAATGTGTGCAAGATGTAAATCACAAAAAAAGCAAAATAATATGAAAATAATATCTCTAAAAGTTAATCTAAACTTTGTCCCAGCGATTATCAGTCATCCACATGTCTAAAAAGTATAGATATTTTTCTCTGAAATGTTTTATTTCAAAATCTGGCAACACATCTTAAAATAAAGCATGGAACTTTGTTATTCCTGGCTGAGGATTAATTTTGCTGTTCTGCTATTACTTTTTGATAAAAAGCAAGCTAAACTGAACTTTCAAGGCAAGTGTTTTTTATCTTTGTCATTAACATGCCCCACAGAATGCATGTAAAATGTACATGTAAATAAATTTTTATAATGAATAATCCTAAGGCTTACATTTGTGGGTTCTAATTCGCAGTGAAGCCGAAAAATATTCAGATATGACTTTTGGAGAACACAATTACTTGTGATTTGTCATTCACATGCCCTTTTTCTATTGTCATTAACATGCCCTAATATAAGATACGTGGATGAATCAAAATCCAAACTATGACAGTACAATGTTTAAAAATTATGTCTAACAGTTTACTGGTTAAAAAATTTCATTAATATACCTATTGTGTTTGTGTTATTCACATACTTACTGTGTTATATTCACATACCCATTGTGTCATCCACATGCCCTTTTTATCATTCACATACGCCTTCAAAAAAATAAAATCCAAAAATACAATAAAATACAAACATTTAAGCTCTGCTGATATTCTATTTTAATTATGTAGCTTATCAAGTGCTTTGCTGATTTTTTTCAGATTTTTAATTTTAAATTAATTTTTTGAAATCTACATGTTAGAAATATTCCCATTTTTGTAGAATCACCCATCTGCACTTTTTAACAAAATTGAGTTATCGTCACCCTTTGTGACGTCACCTCTATCGTAAATATCGTCACCTCTTTGTGACGAACTTTACCTAAATACAAAATTTCTGGTCATTTGAGAACGGGAAATATTTTTTTAAAAAATCTGAAAAGTTTCATCTGAATCAAATAAATGGTGGCCCAAAAACTGTAAAGAGTTATATCTCAGTTTCAGCTCGACTGCAGATACCTCTTTTGCGCTTAGCACGGCAGCGTACCTACCACATTTTGTGGTTTAACCAGTTGGATGGAGCCCTAAAGAGCGCTCTGCTTTTTTTTTTTGATTTAGACCAAAAACTTAACAAATACCTGGTCTAGTACCCTCAGAGGTAGCTATTTACTTGGAGGACTTTGTGACCACGACCCTTTTTTAACGTCGCCCATCCACCATTAGTAAAGACGGCGGATCTTTGGTCCAAAAAATCAAACCCAGGACCCTCCTGTCATGAGTCCGATGTCTTACCGAGCGGGTCACTATGGCCCTTCATCATTAGGCTAGAAATATAAATAGAAACTCTTCTAAAACATATATTTCTTCAATAAAAAATAATCAAATGTGGCGTGGCATAAAGTATGATTGCATTCATCTCCCCATCAAAATTATCCGCCCAAGTGTCAAGAGATTCTTGAAGACTAAAAAATTTGGAGTAAACGCCGGCACCAGCTCTACCAGCAGAAGGATAATATTTATGCAATATTTATGGCCATCAGAGTTATTGGTGAACCAGCTGTACAAAATATTGTTATCTTTGTTGATTCTCAGGCTGCGATTCATGTCATCTCTGAGTACTCTTTTGCGTTCCGGAAGAAAGGTCGTCTTTCAGTGGATCCCTGCCCATTGTGGCATCTTGGGGAATGAAAGGGCAGACACCTTGGCCAAAGAGGCTGCAGCTGTGCCTTCATCTCCACAACCGGTTCCTCTTAGAAACGCAAGGCGAATTATTGCCGGCAAGATCAGGCATAGTTCAGTTTTTGCTTTCAAGAATATGGCTGAAGGAAAATCCTGGTCTTGCCTTCTGGATAAGTTGCAGCGCTCTCATCTCTTTCTCCTTTCCAGGGCCGAAGAAGTTGCCTGTTTTAGGACTCTCACTGGTCATGACTATTTGCAGGCACATTTACACAAAATCAACCTGGCCAGTTCACCCGACTGCGTACTTTGCAACACCTCTCCAATGACGGGGAAGCATCTTTTTAGCTGTCCCTCTCTTTTTGACATTCATTCCAATGACTACTTTCAGGCCCTCACACCTTCTAAGGCCACTTCATTTTTATACTGGACTGCAAGACGTCTTATGTTTGAAAGAACAATGGCGGGCGTAATTTAAAAAAATAATAAAGTATGATTGAAATACCAAAACCACGTTAATAAATCCCAAAAGAAAAAACAGCATATAGGCTCCACTGGCGACTCCTTGTCAATGTAAAAAGTGTTTAAAAAAAAAAAAAAACTTCACGACTTTTTGTAAGTGCCTTGCCCTCGTATTTGTAAAGTACAGTTCTGCTAGTTTCAAGAGCACAGCGATGTGCATAATAAACGTTTTATTTTAAACAGGCCGAAAATTTATTTTTAATGATGTTCTTGGATGTTGAAGATTATTTGTACGGGAATAAAAAAAACCGCAAGGAATAGAAATCCCGGAAAAACGAAACAAATGGGTAACCATTCTAGAAATGCACATTAACGTGTGTTTTTACTACTTTCTAAAAGTGCGTACTCCACTTTTTCTTGAACAGGAAACTAGTTGTCTACCTTTAAATAACCTTTTTTTAATAAGGACGGTCATGCTTATAAACTTGCTTGAAAATATTCGACACTTGATTACGCGGATGAAATTGATACTGATTATGTAGTGTATTAGTTTTTCTTTTCTTTCTCTTTTTTATATGTATATATTATAAACTTTGAAAAATTATACATATTTCTCTAAATTGTTTGCATTAATTATTTTCCATTATTTTGCGGAAATTTAAAAGATGTTACGAACTTACAGTTAATTTGTATTAATGTTTAAATTTTTTGTATTTTTAAGTACATAAGCAATTTATCTCTTTGAATTAGTCACTTTGGAACGTTAGTCATTACTTATCATTATTAACTTTTCTTTGACAGTTCAGAAATTTTCTTTAATAATGAATTGATTACGGTGAATTTTATTCCGGCATTCCAGCATTTTCAGAGTTTATTTTGCACGGATATATATTAAAATAATGTTACAGAATATCAATGTTTCGAACATTCAAGGGTAGATTGGGGAAAGGCGCAAAACATTATATAAATAAAATTTTTAACTTTATTTTACATAAAAAAGCACATTGCTTTTATTTTCAACAAGCCAATTTATCAACAAACTGTAGACTTTTATGTTTGTTAAAAAAAAAAAAATAAGTTTCGCTTTGAAAAAAATTTTTTACCTACAAAAATAAACAATTTCAAAACTTTTGCATTTCGGCTTCTTACTTTCTTACGAATAGACAGTCAATACAAAAAGCTATTAAGTTAATTCCAATATGAAAATAAAATGCATCAGTAAACATATTACAAGTATGGATAAAATGTTAGACAACGTGTAAAAGCACAAATAAGATTTAAAGATTAAAAGTTTTAAAAGGGGCAAACATGTTTCGGAGGCAACAGCCTCCTTCTTCAGTGCACAGAGGGCAAATGGAATGAAACAAGGTCATCGGCGAGTTTAAATACGAAAAAGGAAATAAGATAACAAAGATGCTAATGGGACTAAAGGTGCTTCAAGAAAATGTGTAAAGTAATTATACATAAGAAGTATGTAAAGTAATTTACGAAATTTACAGCTGATTCCCAGCTATTTACGATGAATTATATTCAAAAAACGGTTAAGTGGTTACTAATTTTTTGCACAAGGAATTTTTTCCCCAGAATCCTACTTCGGTACTTTCAGGCACCAAATTACCCCGACATGTAGGCTACTATACATACTCTTTAAAATAAATACACGCCATTTAACGTTTATCGTGTTCGTAAGTTTTGAGGAAAAAATTATTACGTCAATCGTTATTTTTTAGATGTTAAAATAAAAAAAAAGGTATTTCGTAAAGGAAGTTTAGGACAATCTTTACATACTTGAGCTTGACTTCTTTACACTTCTCAAGTGGAGAATTTAATTTAATTCATTTCGTGGTTTTGTTAGTAGATGCTGTCACTCAAACTGTCATTTAAGATACCTATTACATTTTTTAACACGTTCTTGTTAAAATGCAGTTTTTTAATCAGATCAGTATTGCACAATGGTTGCCTATTATTTTGAAACTCATTTTTTTCTCGTGACTATTTTTTATCAGGTTATGTTGTAAACATTTCCAAACCGCTTAAAATTAATTTTGGCTTTTTAATTATAGGTGCATAGAATCAATACCAATTTTCTGAAATTTATTTTAATATTTTTGAGCATGATAGAAGTTTTGAAATTTGTACCCTACAGAATTTTCACGTTCTATCAAACTACGAATCTCTCTGAAGCCAGTAAAATGAAGTCTAGGAAAATGAAATTGATAAATTTCTTGTCTGACGTAGAGAAAACAAGGCAAAAAATGAACATTATAATAACGCTTAAATGTCTCACTAAAATCTTCAAACCCGTCGGAAAACACCAAAAATATTCGTTAACCGTATGGGTTCGTTTTACGGTCTTATTTAGTAAATGAATAAAAATTGATGAGTCGATTTTTCATTTATTTTTTTTTTCGAACACTTTCCATAGACTTTTTTCTTATACAAGTTTGAGTAAGCATAATTAATTGCAATCTCTAAAAGAATAAAATAAATCTTATTTTAGAAAAGTAAGCTTGGTGATTAACAACTATGCAAAAACATCGCCGAAATATAAGGAAAAAGACACTTTAAACACTATAAAACTGGTAAAATTCCAAGCATGAAAATAAAAATTGAGAAGTAAATGCATAAATTAAAATAAGAATTATCTTTTAATCTTGAAGACTTTTTTAAATTCAAAATCTGTGTGAAAGAGATAAGTATTAAGCTTAAAGTTAATTAGAATTGAAAGCAAATCTTTGATCGAAGTCCAACAGGAAACAAATTGTGACTATTCCACCTTAAATGTTTCAATCTTTCAGGACACTTCCAATAATCTCTTTAAGTTCATTTTTCGTTAGAGTATAAAGGTAAGAATGCATTGCACAAAATAATCAGCAGTAGTAGTTTACATAATGTTTATTGTCTTTAAAATCTGTAAATTGTTGATAGGAAAAAAATAACTTAAAAGTCGATGTGTTTCAAAATGTTAAAGTTTTACTGATTAATCTTACAACTCTGAATAAAAATATCAAATATTAAACAGGAAAAAGTTCTGTAATTTGCTACTGGGAGTAGTGTAATCTTTTTTCATGGGTATGTGACATTATTACGAAGTACATAAAATATCTCATCAATAGAATTGAACAGATAGACCATAACAATATACAAGTTTTAAGTAGATGCATCAATTTTTTTTTTGAAATAAATGACAAAGACAAAAAAGAATCCTTTCTTAGCAGTGATGTTTTAATAACACACCGATACAGGAATTTATCGTAGTGATATTGCGCATTATATACAAACGAATAAGATTTTGTATTTTATTGAGAAATTAAATTAAAATAAATTATTAATACTTAAATAATAATACATGAGAAACTGGTATTTACGATTAAATCAAAATCCAGACAATTTTTAAAAAACTTTTAGCGTCCACTTCTGATTACTTTGATGATTACTATTACCCTCAATTAAATTAAATAAGAACTTGTCGCAAATATTTGGCGATGGAAAAACAAGTTTTATTACATTTTAGCTAAATATCGGCATTGTACATGTGGTATTTGGAAGAGGTGTATTCTTTATGAAACATTATGGGATCGCGTAAATATTACGAAAAGCATGGAAAATATATTTCCTTATACTACTATCTCTTAAAAACATATTCCAAATATCTTTTAACTGTCTCAAACTAGCACAAATGAGACTTGGTATTTTATTCAGGAATTAAGTTCAAGTAAGTTATTTAAAGTAAAGTAATAGAGCACACGACTGATATTTAATATTAAATCATTTTTATACGTTCACAGTCCAATGTTTACTATTGTGCGTATTTCAATTTACTAGAATTAAATAGAAAAAAATCGACGACGAAAAAACAAGCTTCATGAAATATCCTTCAAATATCAGCATTGTAAACATGGCATTCAGAAGAGATGCACCCTTTGTGTGATGTCATTTACGTGTCCACGCAAATAATACCAACAGGATGAAAAAGGGCTGCCTTAATGAACACCCCCGTATCAACCTCTGCAATCCTCACAGCACATACGTTAAAATCATAAACACGACTGCATGCTTTGTAAAAGTGATAGATGACATAACGATCAATAAATTCAATTACCCTGCTTTTGTGGGTTTCAAATATTCCGCGGGACTGAGTGGTCCCCTCTCCCTTTGTCGATTTACACTACTATCAAAGACATATTACAGATATCTTTTAAATGTCTAAATAAAACGCAATTAAGACTTTGTATTTTGTTTAGGAATTTAATTCAAATAAATTATTAAACCAAAAATAGTAGTACATGAGAAAGAGGTAATTAATATTAAATCATTTTTATACGATCACAGTCTAATGTTTACTATTGTGCGTACTTCAATTTATTAGATGTAAGCAGAAAAAAAAAACAGTCTATGCAAAAACAAGCTTCATTAAATATCATTCAAATATCAGCATTGTAAACATTGCATTCATAAAAGATGCACCCTTTGTGTGATGTCATTTACGTGTCCACGTAAATAATACCAACAGCATGAAAAAATGCTGCCTTAATGAACACAACCGCTGCAATCCTCACCGAACATACGTTCAAGTCATAAACACGACTGCATGCTTTGTAAAAGTGATAGATGACATGACGATCAATAAATTCAATTACCCTACTTTTGTGGGTTTCAAATATTCCGCGGGACTGAATGGTCCCCTCTCCCTTTGTGTGCTTAAAGGCGCAATAAGCTTTATCGCTTTGCACTAATATCAAAGACACATTCCAAATATCTTTTAAATGTCATAAGAGATAACGACGTGAAGGAAACTTGCAAAATCAATTAGTCTAGAGAGGAGGAATTTTGAAACTAAAAGTCACATTCTTTTGAGGAGATTCGCTTGGGGCAAGATTTGCTGGAAGAGTCGCAGCCCTTTTCGTTGAGGGTATTAGAGAGATTAGAATAAGTTTTGTCGCGTTAGTTTTATTAGCCATTTCATCCAAGAAAAACGTTTTGGGAAGAATGTGAGTTATTCTGGAAAGTAAAATTTGCGTTTTCCGAAAATTTCCTTTGCGGCGATAAAATTGCCTTGAAATAGTTCAAAGAATTTAAATATGTTTCCCGATACTTTAATTTTATTTTTATGCTTTTTAAAAATTTGATTACAATTCTCTAAAATTAAAAAAAAAAAAAGCCACGAAAGCCGAACATTTTCAAAAACGAAACCGCGTTTTTTTTTTTCAATTATTCTAAACAGAATATACAGAAACCACGTTCAATTTAATGAATTATCATTATAGCTTTTTTTTTAAGTTTACTGATTCAGTTTTTATCTTATGCTTTAACTTCATTCGCAGACTATTCGTTATTAGCCTTTCAATGCCTTCATCGATGCTTTATTGTTTAAATATTTACTTAAAGTAAGTTTGTTACAAAAAAGTTTAATTGGTATACATGTTCAACACTATGTAGCTTCATAAGCGTAACTTAGAGAAGCCATAGTATAAAATCAAACACAGGATACATTTCATTAAGTTCTTAATGACCTTGTAATTAAACTTTTGTTAATTATCAATGAAGGATTGAATCAATAAGGAAGCATTTCGAAGTTTTTAATACCTAGTCAAATAAATAAATAAAACTATGTATTCAGCAGAAGTGAAGTGGAACTTTTTAACAACGGTATCCTGCATATTAAAAAGAAGCAAATAAATTGCTTAATACTAGCATTCATACATCTATCAAATCACATCTCATATTCATTTAACTCATTCACACCACTTGTCAATGTAAAGGGCTTTTACCTAAGAATGTGTACCCGGAAAAAAATTATGAACGTGTATCAAAACATACAGGTATTCTGAATGTCTGCAATTGTTTCAAATTTTAGGTTCCAAAATATTCTTTATATACCGTAAATCAGGGTTACTTGGACCCACAAGAGGGCTACTTGAGCCCACAGTAAAATGATAAAATCTGGGTTTGGTACTAGCGTAAGAGACTGCAGAGAGCTTCTACCTAGTGGAGAAACGAGGAACTACGTGCAAGTCTTCAACTAGTAGGTACCAAACCTAGATTTTATCATTTTATTGTAGTGGGCTCAAGTAACCCCCTAGGGTCCAAGTAACCCTGATTTACGGTATAGCGTTATTGTTCTTTCAAGTAATTTTTTTTTTTTTTTGAATTTCACCCTTAAAAGAAGAAATAGACATTACTTTCACCTGCACAAATAGGCTTAAAATTGAAACAAAACCTTATTTTATGCATTATACAATGTATCCCAGAAAAGAAATTGCTTATTATCGAAGGAAAATGCACTAAAACTTCTGAGACTGCCCATTCTAATATGGCGGCACGGAACATTGGTTTATGCAGCTTATAATGGCCATATTTCGTACCGCAGACCAGGAAAATTGACGTTTGTGATATACAAGAAAAGACTGGGTGTCAAGAAACGGGAGAAACTGAATGTATGGGCAGCTATTTCTGAAACTATTTCGAGTGACAGAGGGCAGGAAAAACTCAGAATAGTGAAACAACGAGAGCGAAAAAGAAGTATTACATGATGTATTGGGACAGCTGTTGGCATTAAGAAGTATTTTATAAGTTTGAGAACAAAATCGCCACCACAATGTTTACTGGGGACTCGTTTTGAACATGTACGAATTTGGGAAAAAGTTTTCGTTTTTCAGCAGAGATAAATGTCAGTGGAGGATTATAAAAGTTTCGTGTAACTAGTAAGATCATTAGAAAAAATAAGAAACATATACTTGCAACTTAAATTGCAGAAGTTCTTTCTTTTCGACTTCGATATGGTTTCAAAATGGAAATATTTCTTGTTTTGTTTTTGTTTTCATTTTATATATTTATTGATGTAATCAAGTTACTATGTCTTCAAGTATGTAAACAAAGTATTGCTAAGACTTCTAGTATAAAATAATATTTTTTTTTTTCAAATATCGCAATACTTCTAAGATTTGATGGTAAAAAATGTATTCTTCGAAATTAAAAAAATGGCATAACAGTTTCAAATATTTCGTCTAAATCTAATAAGTTTTCGGTATTTTATTTAAAGAAGGAAAACTTCGAAAAATGGGTAAGTTCAATAAAAATAACGAATAGATTACATAAATGAAATCATTTGCTTATACTTCTTAGTGGAAATTTTTCCTCTTTTAAAAAAGCTCGTATAAGTTTTTTAGCATTTTAATTTAATTGTTCAGCTAGAGTCTATTTTAAAAATATTTTTAAATAATAATGTAACAAAATAAAAGTTAAGAGCTTTTAACAGATATTTGTGCATTGTTTAAATATTTTGTATTATTTAGATAGAATTTAAATGCTTATTTAGTTTTAGAATGAAACATGTTTTACCATATCTAAGAATATTTGGAATGTTAAGAGTATCTAAGAAGAGTCCCAAAGGCTTTACATAAATAGCAACAATTAAGATTACTTTCTTACATCACTTGCCAATGATAATGAACAGATTTTTCTTTCTTGAAAACTATCATTGGGGTGAAAAATTAAAACTTATGTTTGTCACACAGCAGAAACATCAGTAATTACAATGAAGGATTATCAAACTAGACAATCAAAAGTACTTCAAAAGCATTTAATATTTTGAAACATTTAATTGCCTTAAAAACGTTGGGGCACTTGGACATTCTCCGTAAATTAGTTATTTTAATCATCAGTTTAATTACTATCAAAATAAAACTACGAACTCTATTGGAGTCATGACAACCCATGAAAAGCTTATTCTCTTCTCTTAGTGTAACTAACGAGCTGAGGCACAAAAATGAGACATACTACAATTAGAGAAATAAATCAACTGTCTGTGTTGCAGATAAGTTACAGAAAGATGGAACCCCTGGTTAATCTCTGGCTTCGATTCCCTGAAGAACTAATTATTTTTGTGCATAGGAAACTTTTGCTATAAAAAAGAGTGTTCAGCGGATTAGCTTTGTTTGTTTTGAAAAATACTAAAAATACTTTTAAAACTTTTCTTAACAGGATTTGTGGAATGAATTCACAAGAGGGATTGTAATGTTGTAATTGTTGCTTGTGACAATACATAATTACTTGGGTTGGGCAAAAAACATTTTTTTTAAATCAATTTGTATTAGTGCGGAAAACTTGTGCATGGGCATCCTAACTTGCATAAAGTGCCCCGTCGCACTGTTTGGATTTATTTTTAGCGTGAAACGAAATTTAATGATATTCCTGTGCATCCAAATACAGTTCGCGAAGAAGGATAAAATTGTGCTAATGCTCACATGTTTGTTTATTCTAAACTTAGTTTTATAAGATCACAATAAGGTTCAATAAGTTCCACGTAAAATTTACTCAACTTGACAGAAAACACGTTATCCTGTAAGAACGCTGGACTGAAGCTCAAAGGAAGGTGAAAACCTTGTGAGAATACTAACTTGTCAGAAAGCAGCATCAATCTGTCATGACTGGTACATGCCTGTTTTTACCATGCACTGCGTAAGCATGCACTGGTCAAACCTACTGTTATTATTTTAAGAAATATTTTATGCATGTTGATGGATAGGTATCTTTTGGAACCCAAATGTTCTGTGGAACATGGCTAATGGATCACCTGGTGTAAAGCATCCTGGTTGTTACGGAG
The DNA here is from genome assembly GCA_038373865.1 of Uloborus plumipes. NCBI lineage: Eukaryota > Metazoa > Arthropoda > Arachnida > Araneae > Uloboridae > Uloborus > Uloborus plumipes. The sequence continues at coordinate 11,405 of JAXGGA010014351.1, read as the reverse complement.
GGGGGGGGGGAGCCTCATTTTGTTCAGCCCCAGCTTAAGAAGTTAATAAATAGGATTAGCAACAGAAAATATTTTTTTTTTTTTTTGAAATTTACTTATGTGGGAGATACAAAACTCGAGGAGTGGACTTGGAGCCAAAGAGCCACCAGACAAACTTAACGTTAACACAATTAGAACCTGTAGTATAACCGCCTATAAATTTAGGCAAATATTCATAGCGAAGCATCTTCTTAGAAATATCAAAGAACACCTTAGCGTAGAAAAGAATCTTTACAGGCGAATAAACATTAAAACTCAAGAATTTTATTGCAAAAAAAAATTACAATAAAGATACGCATTTTGTTAAAATTTAAAATATTCCAGTTACACAATAAAATGTTTAAAATAATTCCCATGAAAAGAAATACAAATAAAAAAAAAATGAAAACGTCAACAAATAAGAAAATAAGTAAATAAATACAAACATTAACCGCTTGCCTGATTATCCCGAGCTATCTCGGGCTCGTATGAGTTGCAGGTAATTATTATCCCGAGAAAACTCGGGTGAAACTAATTGATTTTACGCCTATAAATAATTAAAAATTCAACTTGAAACCTACATATTTTATTTGTATTGCTTCATTTTCTTGTATTTCAAAATTAAATTTAAAAAAAAATGTGTTTTTTTTTTTTTTTTGCAATTTTTTCCAAAAAAAAATTCGTAAGGGAAGTGGTTAAAGCGCTCTAAAAAGAACTTTTAAAAAAATCCCTGGGACATATTTTAAAGCCTAAAAACAAGAAGGGAGCGAAACAAAAACATTCATGAACTAAAGAAAATCAACGCTAAATAACTCATCTCTTCAGTAAAGGAAAATATTGCCGTGCTTATCACAAAAGTGGTATCTGCACTTTTTGTTAAAATTGACTTATTGGCACGAGGTGGTTCTTTATGATATAGTGAACCTAGTTACAACATTTTATTGCCATTGACGAATGGGAAATACTTAAAAAAATCTGAAGAAATGAAATCTGAACTGAATGTATGGAGGCGAGAAACCTTAAAAAGAATTCTCATTTCAAGCTCACGTGCAAATTTGATTTTGTCCTTCGCACTGCAGAGTAATTCTTTGCTCTAAACATACTGTTAAATAAAACACAGAAATCAATGCACATACACATCATTTTTAATAAATAGCTCAGAATTTCTTCCTATTACAACAAAATTTAATGTGTTAACAAGGCTAGAATTACCAAGGTAAACTGTTTTTAACGCATTGAGGTATCTGGAAAGGCCTAAAAACAGGAAAAGATAGAAATAAAGAAAGAGAGAGATGAAAAAAAAAACATTCATTAACTGGGAAATCAACGATATATGAGACATCTCGTCAACAGAGAAAGTTTCCTGCGCTAAAGATACTGTTGCATAAAATACAGCAATCTCCTGCACATACATCATTTTGAACCGTGAGCAACTTTGGCTGTAACGAAAAATGATGGATGACGTGACAATCAATAAATTCAATTACCCCAGTTTTATACCTCTTTTATAGCCTTAGCTGCGAGTCATATTTTTCATGATATAGCTCCGGCTAACGAACAACCTTGTCTTCTAAATTTCTGAAAGTCTTTTCGACTTGAACGGCGAAGTCTATAGTGTTGCCATGATCACTAGTGCATAAAGTTTCAGAGTTTTTTTTAAATCCAAACCAATTTTTTTCTTTTGTCTACTTATGTGATGTATAATCAAGACACACAGATAACAAATCTAAAGCTGTAACCAGAGTTAGAGTTGGATCAATTTTAAGGTTAAGAAGTCTAAAACAGTTATTTTTGCTTCAGATTTGTAACTCTGCTATCACTGAGTAGTAGGACTCAGATCCGGATAATTGAGGACAACACTGCAAAATATAATTTGCTGTTTTTACAGTATAAAACTGGCAGCAGAGGTTCCAGTTTAAAACTGGAAAATGCACACTAATATATACTCTAAAATTAGCAATTTTAGTTTATTACTTTAAAATTAGCAGCTGCACAGTTTAGTATTGTGCAGTTTACAGTTTTAACCAGGAACATCAGCTGTCAGTATTATATTGTAAAAACATCAGTTTGTTTTTATACCTATATATTTTTGCAGTGGAAAGGAGTCGAAGTCAATAGCCAGACTCGTTTGCTTTAAAATCGCAAGAACAGAGCTTAAGGTTAAAGAGCAGCAGCCGGTTACTTTCCCTTCAAATCTGTAGCACTCCTATGGCAAACTAGTACACTGTAAAAATAAATGGTGTTTTTACAGTACAATACAGCTTATTTTAGAGTAATAAACTATAAAAATCGCTAATTTTACAGTAAGAAACTGTAAAATTGCTAATTTTAGTTTATTACTGTGCATTTTACAATATCAAATTGGAACCTGGGCTGCCAGTAATATACTGTAAAAACAACACTTGAGTTTTTGCAGTGTAGGAGTCAGAGCCGGATTTATGGTGGTACAAAAGAGTCGGAGTCGAGAGCCGGGTTCCTTAGCTTTAAAATTGCAGGAAATAACTGGTGACAGTAAATTTGAACTTACAAAGCAATTTGAGTAAAAACCAAAAAAGCAACGTCTAAAAGCACAAAATAGGTCAAATTAAAATTGGCAAACATGTTTCAAAGGCATAAAGCCTCCTTCTTCAGTGCCAAGCAAGAAATGGAAAGAACCAAAGTACCGGGAGAGTTTAAATAGAAAAGGAGCAAAAGCTAGGCCAATCAGGTGTCAGCGTAGAAAAGCACAAATAGGTCAAATTAAAATTGGCAAACATGTTTCATGCAATCAGGTGTCAGGTGCCAGGCTGACACCTGATTGGCCTAGCTTTTGCTCCTTTTCTATTTAAACTCACCCGGTACTTTGGTTCTTTCCATTTCTTGCTTGGCACTGAAGAAGGAGGCTTTATGCCTTTGAAACATGTTGACCAATTTTAATTTGACCTATTTGTGCTTTTAGAAGTTGCTTTTTTGGTTTTTACTCATTTGCGCACAAAGTGAACTGTTTTTAATAGCAATTTGCCATACCATGGGGCAGAATGACAATTAAAACATTTATTTGATGAATTATTTTCTACTTACTGATTGAAAATTTTACTAAATAAAGTAATTAATCCATGAATAAAAATAAGTGCATTAATGAATGATAAAATAAATGTGTCGAAAAACTATTGAATGATGGATAAATTAGTAAACAACTAAATCAATGAAATTGTAAATGAATTAATAAATGAATAAAAAATAAATAACATATGCTAATAAACTTTTCCGCACTGCTGTGACCTTGAGAGCTTTTTATAGTAATTTCTAAACTGTTATAATATTAATTGTTTGCTGATTTTATTCATTTCTGTCACATAAATTGTTCTTAAATGTTTAACATTAAATATGATTATAAATATTTGTTCGAATACAATTCTGATCTATGATACTTAAATTATCTTCATGAAAACAGAAGTTTTTTTTTTTACTCCTTTGATCATTTTAAGACTTGAAAAAAAACAATAATACGAAGAATACAAAAGATTTTAAGTGTCTTTGGGAGAAATGCAAAGCTTTTTATTTAAAAGGTAAGTGACACTTAAGTTATTTTTTAGCAACAGAGGTGCATAGGCTCTAAACTTGTTGCTCGTTCTTTTTTTTTTCTTTTTGAAGGAAGAAAAAAGATAATTATAAATAAAATTAATTTTCTGTAGAATCATAATTGATGTAGATTGATTGTATGGAACAAAATGGCAGTGAATTAGAAGCGTTTTTTCTTTTTTATTTCTTTTTTCTAGCAAAAACAATGGATGAAAGTGACTTAATTGTGGTTAAATGTTATTACTGTTTTTTTCAATTACTTAGTAGCCTCTTTAGTTTAGATATATTTAAATATTTTGCTAATGACTGAAATACGAAATAAAATATATTATTTAAGCAATGTTTCGTTTTCATATAATTGATTTACCTTTTTTATTTCACTTTCAGGCTCAAAAGTTTATTTTAGAGAAACTGGAACTGAATCCTGCATTTTGCCTCTTCGTAAACATACGCACCGAAGGAAAAGAAAAAAAACATTAACAGCTAGACTTTTTTCTACTAAACACGATTTTTCATTAACCAATGTTTTTATTGCTGCCCGGAACATGTACTTTGTTTTCTGAGAAAGTTTTATCGATTGAAAACGGGTATTTGAAAAAATTTGGAGTTGAAGGTGAGGAAGATAAATAGTGAATCTTCAAATACGGAGAAAAAGTTTTAGTTCTGTAAGATATTATTGTTATTCTCACACAAATATGTTTTTACAAGTTTTCACTTGTAAGTGTCAATAATATAAAACTTGTTCCATTTGGAAGATGCAATTTAAATAGTTTTACTGCTGACAATTAAAGTGCAATTTCATTTTTAGAGAAACATCGCTTGCTGCATAAACCAGCCTGCAGAGACCCCAATTATTTTAGGTCCGTGTAGTTTTGAAGAACATGAACTCCACAAAATACAGTTAAATTTTGAAAATTTCCAGAAACATTATTTATACAGTCGACGCTCGTTATAACGACCACACGTTATAAAGACCATCCCAATATAACGAACGGTGAGAAAACCTCCAACTGTATCCCAATATACTCTATATTCTACCTCTTACAGAGACCACTCGTTATAAAGACCGTTTTCTGTAGGACGGAGACGGTCGTTATATCGAGCGTCGACTGTATGAGTTTTTTTTTTTTTGGTCCCGTAACCTACATATCTTACGAGATACGTTCGTTACGGAGAAAATGCTATTATTTCAATATTTTTTCTGGATATTTTCAAAATTTTACTGCATTATATGGTAAAAAAGACCAAGTTCTGCATTAAAATAGTAAAAAGATCAAAGACTTAACATATTTCTGGTCTTTGTTTACTGTTTTGAGAAAACTGATGCGTGCGTTACCCTGGAATTGCCCTAAACCACTGTTTCATGTTCTTAAAAATTGAAAAATTCCAAACTTTAATGAATATCTATGTTGCTACCATGGATATAGTATAACTAGATATTCCGCAGCAGTAGCCACTGGTTGCTATTTAATGTATGAATCTTGAAAAAAAAAAAAAAAATAACTGGCAATAGCGCAAAATACAATGATACCACCACTGAATTCTAGTGGATACAATACTGTTTGCGCTGCCAACGGAGTTTGTCTTTGATTCTATCATTCTGGGCTTACCAGATACGGGCTTATCAATGGTACCAATGTTGAAGCAATGTATTTTTTTTCTTTACAAAGAAAGTATTTTATTTCATTTTTTGAATTGAAATTCAAATTTTAAAATGAATAATTTCGAATTTAGGAAACAATCGCTTCTAGATGTATTAGTATCTCTGACCTATTTTGTACCTTTCGATCTTTTCTTTTGACTAGGAGACGACCGACACAGAAAAACATGTAAATTTTCTGCTTTAGGGTCATTCCATAGAAATGTCAACCTCAGCCTAAAAAATAAAAGTACCTTAAAGACTTAACTGTGACCTATCATTTTATTCAACATACTTTCTAGTATATGAATCTAGCAAAAATTTTGAAAAATCCTTTTTGGTGTTTATGTTGGAGCTCTGTAAGTACAAGGCTGCAGAAAAGTCTCAGTAAACGCTAAAAACATTGGTCATTGTTTTCGTGCATAATGTTAAAATTTCTGTGAAATTTTAAAAGAACTGCGTTTCTTATGTAAGCTTGGAGTTATATCTGATTGAATTAACAGCTTTTTTCATTCAGTTTATAAGCTAAGCATTTTAATTATCTTCATTATTTCACTTTCTTATTTATGTTACGTTAGTCACAAAAATGCAATGTTTTCTATTTTAAAACTGAACTAAAAATAATTAAATACCATAGCTCTTTATTTTCTTATGTCTATATCATATCTACTCGAAAATCCTAAAATATTTATTTTAGATATATTTAATAGAAAAATATTAGTGTGACTAACGTAACATTTTAGGTGTGTGACTAACGTAACAATTTGAATGTGACTATCGTAACAGTTTGAATGTGACTATGGTAACAATTAAAAAAAGATTAATGTAGCTTAAAGCTTAACTATTTTAGTGTTTATTTAAATTTCCAGTTAAGAGTAAATAAATATATCAAAATAATTTGAAATATTTGAGGTAAAATAGCTCCTTTGACTGCTTCAGAACGGAAAAGAAGAAGTCGGGCGAATCAGAGCCTCTATAAAATTCAGATGAAAGAGAAATGTCAAAAACATTGATGCGTTCTTTACGAAAAAACACAATTTCGGGTATGAAGTTAAAAGAGGAAGAAAGAGAAGCCTCAAAATAATTAATAAGTAAGATGCTTGCAAAGAAACAAACTACTATTTCCTCCATATCTGCAGAATCTCATTTTCTCACAAGGCAAGCACCAGAAAAGGCAACGAAGAAATATAGAAAAAAGCTTTAGCCAACAGTCCCTGAAAGAAAGTTATATCTATCCAAAAGCTGGCATCAGGTATAGCAGTTAATATAGGAAATCCTAAATCCCATAGACAATCGTTAAGTTTGTCGGATAATACAAAACAATAAGTTCTCTAATTTTATAATAATGTGATAATTTCGCGATTTTTTTCCCACAAGAAAGATGTTAAATATGTAAAGAACTTTGTTGCCAACTAGAGAAAGAAGCTACAAAAGGGTTTGCCTATGTATAACTTAGAAGAAATCCATCAACTTTATAAAAAAATTAATAAGAATGAAGAAACTGGTTTTGAAAAAAATTGCGAGTTAACTCTTGGAAGTTCAAACATTGGGCTCAAAAGATCAAAAATGAGAGAAACAGGTCAAAGATTTGAATGACCCAAACCTGATAATATTCAGTTTGCAAAAGCTAAATTTTCTTTGACAGACTCAATTAAGTTAAAAGGGAGCCTTCCATTTACAATTTCTTACCCCAGAATAAATAAATAAAAAATACATAAAATTAAAAAAAATGATAATAAATATATAAATAAATAAAAATATGCAACATAATAAGTTTAAAAAAAGGAAAAAGTAATGTAATTACTAATAATATTAGCCATAATAAATTTTATTTAAGAAATCTATTGTTTGTTATTCGATGGTTACGTTAGTCACGTTACGTTAGTCACACTCCATTTTCAGCAAAAGTGACACTACTTAAGACTAAAAAATTCAAAATTTAATAAATGTAATATATATTTTTAAAAGCTAACATTCCATATTTTTTAAATATATCAGCCAATTTTTAACACTTGCTTAACTTTCAGAAATTTTTGCCTCATAACATGACCATTATTTTTCAAGGTTGCAAAAATGTTACGTTAGTCACACTGCTATTTTGGTTGAAAAAATATCTGTTGTCAGTAATTTTATTTCAAATTCTTAGCAGAAATAATACATGTACACCATCTACATTGCAAATCCACCAACACAGCGAAAAATTATTTTTTATCATTTAAGTTACAGGTAAAATGAGTTATAAAATCAGCTCTGAATGCTACGTTAGTCACGATGGAATGACCCAAAGAGATGAGTACATTAGTTTAAAAATGAACGTTTATGAAGCAACGCGAGTCTCTAAACTTTGCTTCAATGTGAAATGACAAGTCAGCATGGTGGTACACAAATTGAATATTATGGTTCTGAGGTTAAGGCTATTTAAACTGTAGAAACATTTGAAAGATATGAAAGGCTTGGTGGATGAAGGATCTATGTTATATTTTGGGAAAATGCAATCTCGACACAGGTAAGCAAAGAAAACTTGATGCTTTAAAAATCGATGCCATTACACTAATTTCATAAACTAACATAACGACAAAACCGGAAGACGAAAAAATTGCAACAATAAATTTTTGAACCTAAATTGCACTAAATTTTGGTTTTCTTACATATCTCCTTCATCTCCCAAAGCCTTCAGTTATTATTAGTCAGTACTTAAAATATTTTTATACCTATCGTATTTTAATAGGAAAAATTTGTTAAAATCTCTAAATTCTTAAAATTTTGCTAAAATTCTGAAATGTGTTTTATTTATTGTGATGTGATTAAATGTGTTATATGTATCTTATGTATTATGTATTATATATGTACACTACAAATGAAATCTTAACTTCATCTAGTGCAACTTTAGTAAAATTTCAATAAAATCTACCCCCTTACAAATATTAATTGCCAAGTCCAAAATAAGTTTCAATGCACTTTTTTATGTAAGAGTCAGAATTACACTAATTACGTCCTAAATGACCAAATCTATTTGTGTTTTTGAATGCACTACTGAATGATAAATCTGTAGTATGTTCAATAAAAAAATCTAATTCCTTTTTAAAGCGATTCGCTTTAATGAAATGACTGTCGCTTTAGTAAAAAAAAATTCTAAGAAATGCATTTATTCGGCTTTGAAGCAATTAAAAAAAAAGACTTAAAAAAGTTCCTTTAGCTAAAGCGCATTGCTACAATTCCGAACTATTTGTTCCTTCAACTAGAACCAGATAAATGATTTCTAAATTTTTTTAAAACTAAAACAAAATATTTATACAGGATATCCTTAAAGTGAATAATTCTGTTATTTCATAGAATAACTAGGTTTTTCATGAAATAATTAGATAAGTCAGTTTAAGCATATAATAAAAAAAATTTCATACTTTACCGTGTTATTTTATAATATATCTAATGATAGACATTTACAGTGAAAAATAAACATTTTCCAAGTTGTTTAATTGAACATTAACAGATAAAGTGTCTCCAAAATTACCCGTTATGTACTCTATTTAGTATGATTAATTAATACAATATAAAAAAAAACAGATGATGTAACTTATAGGGTGGTTCACCAACATATGGTAAAAAAAAAAAATTATCCTAGAGGTCAAGGCGGTGGATCATTTTTTTACCTTCATAACCCTAATATACTGCCAAAATTTCAACCTCCTACTTAAATAAAAAGACGGTGCTCAAAGCTCAAATAGTTCTCCAGTTTTTGTCAATTTCAAGCGTTTTTCGGTTGAGCAGCAAAAAAAAAAAAATTCTGGGTGTTTTGCTATCATTCTTGCTGATTCTTATGTTCAATGATCCCCTGAATCCTAATATGGCCACCCTTTTCCCCCATTGCCTCCCACTTTTCGAAAATAGCACCCCCTCTACTCCTATTTTTATCAGATTTCGACAATTTCATAGATATTATTTGGAGGGGAAGGAAGCATTATATTTACCATTAACATTCTTCAAAAGGGCTAGAGAGGAGAAAAGTTCAAAATCATAAACACTTTTCGCAAGTTAGGAGACTCATGGGGGTATTTTCCCCTCCCCTCCGTAAAATATTTAACATATCGTCAACAACTCATTTTTTCCAGCTTCCAAATCTTACACTTATTTTTTGACGCAACACAATAATATCGGACTGCTTTCTATGACTCCCTTGTCCAAAAAATTTTTCAAGCTGTAAAATTTTTCTTAAAACCTTGGAAACATCGCATGTAACATATGAGTCTCACCGCAGATTTCCTTCAGTAAAGAACCTTCCAGTATTATTTATATTCATTCCAGTTATGTTTGAGCGATTACCGTGTAGGGGAAACGGAGCATTTTACATAAGAAGAAGCAAGAATTGTGTCAGATACATTTGAAGTTCATTTTTTGCCGAGCAAGTGTTGTTATACTGAAAATTGCTAGAACTTTTTAATTAAAGCCAAAATATTTGAACTTCTTGCTATGCAATTCAACTTTCTATGTATATTTATATATAGATTTTTTTTGAGAGAGAGAGACTTTTAGTATTGAATATTTTATTGTCTCAGCAAGGATAAGTACCTACTCAATTTTGTTCAACAGCAGGTAAAAGAAACTGCTTATTGTCTTCATAATTGAAAAAAAACTCTGTTAAATTCTTGAATTATTCGAACATTTTCCTCAGCAACGTTATTCACCATTATTTATTTGTTTTAATTTTTTTCTTTTAATTCTGTGATTGATATTATATTTGCATTCGTTGGGGCGTAGGATGAAGAATGTTAGAAAATAATCCCTAATATTCATGTTTGAAAAAAATCCAATTGTTCTGTACTACACTTGTTATATTTCACATCTTTATTCTTGTAATAATTTGTTTTCTTTCAACTAGAATTTGATACAAAAAACTAAGCCTAACTAATTAATTCACCAGAAAGGTGTCACAAATACTTTAATAAAACTATCCTAGTTGTTATTTCAATTTCCAGGTCGTTCATATCTTATAAGGTTTTTTCCAAGTTCAGATATTCTCAAAAGTTTAACTAGCAAATGGAGCATCTATTAATGTTCAATCTATTTGTTTTACTGTACAAAAAGGCGCTAAAACTGTAGAAAGTGCTGTACCTAGGTTTTTTCTCTCATGATTAAATGAAAAATCTCTTTCTTATATAGGAACATAAATATTTTGAGGCATATAAGAGACTGGATTTTCTCAGATAGGCTCTTTAATTGACAAATAATAACTCAATTATCTCTTTATAACCAGCAAGAGTGATTATAGATTTATCTATGGATTTATAAAAAGCTTACAGTTGAAGTTTCAAACTTGTTAAAGTATTTTTTAAGTTCTATGTGCAACATTCTTTTTTTTTTTTTCGCTTTAAAATTATTAAAAAGAATGGAACTTGTGAGGAATATGATGGCCAAAGCAAGCACGAAGTAAATATTTTTGCCTAAATTTCAGATTAGTTCTATGCCGGACTAGCTACAATAGTTTATTTTGTGCAATTAGTTTTTTTATAATTTAACTCATTCTTCTTGTAATACTGTTAGTACTATTAGTTTAAAATTTCAAATCTTGCTTTTTTTTTCTCTGCATCCCACTACTTTAAAAACATAAAAAACATTTTGCACAGCTCTTTCACAACTCTATTTTGGCAAGGGTAAGTTTTGAAAATCATAGCACAACATGTAGACAAGTAGTACTGTAATCTACATTGTACGCTGCGATCTACTAAATAATCGATTGTATCAAAGGTGTTGCTATATAGATTCAAACAATTAAGGAACTTTCCAATTGTTTGAACTAATATTTAAGCGTTGGAAAATGAGAATAATTGAAAAAAAATCTCTTCCAAGAAAATGGTCTGTTTAGTCTGAAAAACTCAAAAATTGTGAAAATTACGAAAAAGCGTAAAAATGAAGGGTGTTTGAGCACCATCTTCCATTAAGAATAGGAAGCTGAAATTTTAGGGGAGTGATCTTATACATAAATGTAACAAGAAGTTCTGTCAAGAACTAAACGAGCCTACTTTCCCGTACATCGAAATCGGCATTGTAGCATCTGATCTATATTCCCTTGATTATCTGAAACTGAAAATTATGTCAAACATACCTCTATAGCACTTAAAGCTGATTTATAAAAGCAAAATATACCCCTCTCATCAGATGAAATAGACACGTAAAAATTAAATAAACGAGT